>PVJO010000190.1:270773-292354 GCA_004026905.1 Hystrix cristata
TTAGGGAACAATGGGACCGGAAGGACTTGCTTCCTGGCTTCCGTTTCTGAGGCTATGGGGTAAGCGCTTTCTAGATGAGAACCAGCTACAGCTGACAGAGTGGAAGAGTCAGCTAGAGGAACCGATTTTATTTTCATCTCAGAGGGAGCAGCCTGTGCTCAGAGATTATGTCCCAGTGAAGTAGGATAAAAAAAAATAAAAGGTAGAAAGGAGATAAGGAAATCATAACAATGGTACTTCATAAAAAGACTGCAGTTCCGGGGCACAGCCACAGCTAAAGTTTCCCAAGCCATGAAATGACTCAAGAAAGTGAGGTGCAGGAGCCTGGCAGACTGTGTGTGTGGAGGCTGAGTGCAGGACCCTGGCACAGGGTGTTATGGGCAGCCAGGAGAAGGCCAAACCAAAGAGGGAGGCCGAAGGGCACATCAAGGACCAACGCCAGGAGACTGGGAGGCTCAACAAACAGAGGCCTTATTAGATTGGTGGAGTTTTCTTGCCCAGGAACAAAATATTCTCTGAAGAATGTCTGTTGTGTTTATACTGATACATTTAGCAATGTTAGTGATTTTTGAGTATAAAAGCCTTAAGCTGGGGGTCCCTTTGGGCCCCCTCCCAGGTCCATTTGCCTGGAGGCTGTTTGCTTTCATTTTGCAATAAAGGCTGCTTTCTGCTTTCACGCTGTAATAAATGCTTTTGCTCATGTGTACTGTATTCTTTGTGTTTGCCTAATAAACCCTACTCGTGTCTCCTTCTGTCATGTCCTGAAAATTCTTTTCTCCACGACGGGCATCAGTGAGTCTGCTGTAGTGGACTGGGTCAGGCCCAGCCTGGTGACACTAGGAAAGGCACGTGTTCCACCTGGAGCACACTACAACTCTCATTTCTGAAATGCTGTGTCCTGGTTATGCCACAGAACCCCAGAGGAGACACCCTCTGCCTAGAAGCCAGGTGTGGTGGTGCACACCTGTAATCCCCACACTTGGGAGACTAAGGCAGGAGGATCACCACAAGTTTGAGGCCATCCTGAACTACAGGGTGAGACCCTGTCTCAAAAAAAAAAAATTAAAAAAGACACCCTCTGCCTAGAAACATAAAGCAGCTTTGTTTTTCCAGCATGGAATATTGTGGGGCATGATTGGTTTTGGCAGCAGGCAGCAGTGTGGGTTTGCTGCTAAGCATTCTCTGCATTTCTGTGTGTACGTATCAGGACTCAGGGAATTCTACCAGTGACCCAGAGAAGGCCGTGGAGGGCACTTGACCCAATTACATGCAAGGCTGGGCTTCTTCACAAAGCAGGAAGCAGGAACCCTAGGCCAGCTTTGAAGAAACTCTGTGGTATGCAAGCAGAATAGAGCTGAGCATCTATTTCCCTGAATGGTAAGAAAGGAGGAAACGATGTTTTTCAAGTTCTCTCCTATTCGTATTTTTTTTCTTTTAGCTTTGAAAATTTAGCTAAAAGAAATTTAGCTACAAGCTCTACAAGGAGACCAACAGCACTCGAGTTCTCAGCAGTGACGGAAAGGGGATGATATCTGGCAGGCTTCAAAGCTCTTCCCTGAAGAGGCTCTGAAGCTGTGATTATCGGCAAACTGTCACTTCAAGGAACCGCTGTATAGCGACCGGGAATTTCCACCGCTTCCAAAGCTAAACAAAGCTACTGTAGGCATCTAAGAAAAGGTAACCTTGGAATACTGGCCTTTGTCTTGTTTTGGGGAAGCCGATACTGCACGCCACGTCTTGGTGACTTTTTCACTGATACTTTCGTAAATCGAGAGGCTGAAGTTGCAGAGCAGCTGGAGGACGTCAGGAACGGCCCAGCCTTGCCCAGCATCTGCTTTTCTGGCTGGCTCTTTGGACAAAGCTGGAAAAAAGTAAGACTCCGTCCCATCGGTATCCGACGTGAAATATGACTGAAAGGCCTGATCAAACCCTTGCTGCATCTGTTTAAAGACGTGAAAGCTCCTGTTGAAGAAAGATGTCACGTTCACAGTCAGCTGATTGAACACGTGCTCCATGTACGCCACCTGTGTGTCTTCCACAGCAAACTCCTTGCTGATGGGGCCGTCGCTTCCATCGTCTTCCTGGATAGGAAACAGAAACTGATAGATCTTCCTGAAAAACTCTTCTGCCTGTGGGTTGGGGCAGGAAAAAGAAAGGGAATAAAAATTTTCCTCTGGACCATTTCTTATTGCAGATTTTAAAGTCAGCTTACAGACGTCACCCCAAATCAAGAAGAATTTCAGACAAGATAGGAAAAAGTGATTAACTTTTTTTTTTCTTTTTGAGATAGGGTCTCACTATGCAGTTCAGGCTGGCCTTTAGGCGATCTTCTTGCTTCAGCCTCCCATGTGTTGGTGTGCATACCACACCTGGCTCAATTTTGAGACCCTGCATAGTATCAACACTCTTGTACCTGCCTTGCGTTTAACTATGGAAATAGGATCTGAAATTCCAGCTGGTTCAAATTTGACACTGAGGATCTAAAAAGGTCAGTTTTTCAATCCAGTTATCAAGCTATACCCTAATGTACTGGTGATAGTTGGCATTCCGTTGCCTGTAGGGCACCATGAAAACTGCCTGAAAACCACAACGAAGGATTAATTCTTTAAAAAAAAAAAAATTCTTCAGTGAAATGCAGCAGGCTGTTTGTATCATTGAAAGCTCTAAGAGCTTCACCATCACTGGGGTACTCTCCTCTTTCTAGTCTCATAAATTAGTCTGTGGAGGGGCTGGGGATTTAGCTCAGTGGTAGACCACCTGCCTAGCAAGCACAAGGCCCTGAGTTCAATCCCCAGCACTGAAAAAAAAAAAGAGAGAGATTTTTTTCAGTCACATTATGCCCTTCTTCACCCATGTGACAGCTAAGTCTGAGAAGACCATAGTTGCTCTTACAAGACAATGATATGGATGTGTTGATTATTATTATTGAACATTACTGGTGTAGCATCATCCCTCTGCTATTCAAATAATTCTCCAGGAATTTTTAGAGGACTTGTGACTTCAGAAAATAATCTGGAGGTATTATCTGCCTCTATCTGCCAGCATTTGTTTATTTGACTCCATCCATAAAAAACAAAGCTATAATGCTAGGTGGGGTGGTACATGTCTATGGTCTGAGTACTCTAGAGACTGAGGCAGGGGATCATTTGAGGACAGGAGTTTGGGAAGGAAAACAGGGACCAGCCTGGACAATTTAGCAAGATTCTGTGTTTTAAAAGAAAGAAGCCACAACTTTTTGGGGGAGGGGTGTGAGTGTGGGATTAAACTCAGGGCCTTGCGCTTGCTGGGCAAGTGCTCTACCACTTGAGCTAAATCCTCAGCTCCAAGAAGTTACAGCTTTAAAGCCCTAAAACATTTTCAGAGCCAGGCGTGATGGTGCACACCTATAATCCCAGCACGCAGGAGACTGGGGCAGGGGAATCACTATGAGTTTGAGGCCAGCCTGGACTACATAGAGAGACCCTGTCTCAAAAAAAAAGATTTTCACAAGGTCATACACCTGGCCCCAAATCTGACTTCCAAACCATGCCCCTCCCCGCATTTCTGGTATATGAGAGAGTGACGGTGGCTGTTCAAACAGCAGTTGCTATTAACAGCGGAAGCAAATTAACTTGGCACAGTCTGTGCCCTGAGGATGGCTCCTTTGTCATTGAGCAGGGCAGTGCCACGCCAGGAGCCTTCTCTAACTTGTGCGTGCACAGAAATGAACAGTGAAATTCCACTCTGAATCGTATTCCGCTCACTCTTTGAGGGAGGAGGAAAATCCAGGCCAATGGGAGCCTTCATGGGGCCCATCTCATCCTATTCAGGTCACCACCCTTTGCGACGGCCTCTGCCCGCAGACCGCCAAAGGGGATGAGAAAAGGCCGGTCCTGTAGGGTGCACATGGGCAGAGCAGCAGGCTGTGAAGGTGCAGGTGTGTCTGACGCGTGTATTTGTGCCACACGTAAGAGCTCAATGTGTGGGAAGAGATTCACAAGGCAGAGAATGTCTTTAATTAGGTGGCCTTTGGGGAGAATGACTGATAAAGCAGATTGAAATCAGAGACTGTAATACTGCGACTGAGGATGCGATTCAGCAAACATTTGTTGGATGCCTACAGTGCTCAAATGAAGGCAGGTAGGACATGGTCCCTGCCCTCAAAGAGCTTACAGTCTCGTGGGACCATGTTCATAAGGCTGAAGGACGCAGAGTATTTCTGAGAAAAATACAGATGGTGTCATTCAAAGGCAGGTAAAAACCAGATGTTCTGATGTGTAAATTATATATACACAGGTACAGAAACATTTGTGTTTGATTCTGAATTGCCAAAGACCAATGTCAGATCAGACATCACTATTCTATTAATATAAATGAATAAAAAGGTAAAGCTAATGTAGATGCCTTACGAACCGTGAACTTTTGAGCTCTCTTTTCTTCTTACCGTATTTTTCACAGGGGACCAAGCAGGTTGGCAGGTGGTATAAAACCTCATGCAGTTAGTTTCCAGGCAAGCCCTGCATTCATCCCAGGACTCTGCCAGAGACACCTGGCATAAGCTTTCTTCCTCCTCCAGATGTTTTTGAACTTCGTTCATAAGTTTCAGGGCCTCCTAGTTAAAAAGTAGAAACAGAAGTCCTATTTACATTCTGTGATTCCAAATGCGATTTCATTCTTTCAAAAATGCGCATATTCTAAACTACTTCACTACTTCCATCTTTCTCCTTCCGGCCCCCAGTGGCTAACAGATCTGCTCCAGCCCTTTCTGTTTCAGTTAAGAAAAGGCCACTGATGGGTCCATATTGCAGCCTGTGTAAATCTTATTCATCTGTTAATTCATTTGTTTGACAAGTATTTTTGAGGGTTTGTGATGGACAGTACACTAGATGTGGGAAAACCAGCCCTGAAGATGCCATCCTTATCTGAGGAACCACAGCAATCCACCTGTTACCTTGTCTTCTGCATGTCTAGGCTATGGAGGATGCGGACGGTGGGTTTTAGGCCTTATGATGGTGGTGTTTTATTACTTTCAGTTTTTCTCCTTAAACTGTTGCATGTTTTTAAACATTGCAGGAAAGTACAGTTCTTACACTGTATTTTACCTTTGAATTGCGTTCTAAGAGCAGAGGTAAAAGTCCACCAAGCAGCTTCCTTCTCCTGTCTCTAGGCCAAGCACGCCCCCTTGTGGTGCTGGCTGGACATGGCCAGGTGGAGCCCGGCGGACTTGACATCTGCCGGAGAGCCTCATGCCTGCCCCGCAAGGTCCAGCTGGCACCCGGCACCATGGCATGGCAAGGCCCGGCCTTGACCTCCAGCCTCCCCGCAAATGTAGACTTCTAAGGCCACTTGGCGTGCCTGACCCGAGTTCAGGGGAGTGAGGAGTCTAAGGAGTGCAGTGCCCTGTGCCAAAGAAGACAGCCTCGAGCTCACTGTGTCTCCCTTGCATGAAAAGTGCAAACAGGAGGAAGTTTCTGTACTTAAAACCAATTTATTAAAAAAAAAAATCACGGACTAGTTCTTTTACAGGTTATGAAAAAACATAACTCAAAAACTTCTTTTACACAGTAAAGCCTTAAATACACTTGGCTAAAAACTCCCATAGGTTATAAATTAAAAGTCGTTATTCTTGTAGTTATTAGCCCAAAGAAAGTATGTAGCATACTATGGTTGTTTTATTTTTTCCAAGATAATTCTTCAGATATCCAGGAAGAATACATTAAAAGCAGACTTTCCGAGATAATGCATACAAAAGGATGTGATAATATTGCTGCTATTTTGGAAATAACTTCAAAGTGGAAATGTTAATCAGAATCATTAGCAAGAGTAAATATTGACCAATAAAACATGGTGTTACACACACATTTATGTTCATCTGTATTTATATATTTATATTTTATGTTTATATTAGATTTATATTTTTTATTTATATTTGTATTTTCAGTCCATAATGAGTCTTCGAGTTTCTCTGTAACACTTTGGGCAAATAACTCAAATTTTTGTGCCTTAGTAGTCTTATATATACCATGGATAATACTACCTTCATTTTAAAGTCGCTGTGAAGATTACATTAGGTAACATACATTAAACATGTAAAATAAAGATGACATATATTTAAAAAAAAACCAACAAAAACCCCCCAATTTATTGTGCTTTTTATTTCTCAGTGGAAAAGAAAAAGAAATCATCCTTTTCTGGCCCATTAAGACCAGAGGACCCCCGCAGCTCTGACAGTCTTCAGGACTCGTCTGGACTGGGGAGGGTGGTTAGGGGCTCGGCTGCCCTCACTGCGATTCTGGTGCTGAGCCCCAGAGCATTCACTGCGACTCAGGTGGGAAGATCTGAAGGCCTCGGCCTGCCAGGTGCACATGGGGACTCACACAGGTGTGTGTGTGTGTGTGTGTGTGTGTGCATGCACGCTCACACACACGCATGTCCTGGGCTTTGCAGAACGATGTTGGGATCCTACATTTTCTTAAGAATGGTTGTTTCACCCAGGCAGGCAACAATACCTCCTGGATTTTCTCAGTCAGTTGCAATTTTAAATATTCTACTCATGTCCTCTTCAACCCAGATCCTAAGATTCCCAATTCTGAACTGTACTCACTGTGTGTCCCAGGACAAATGACTTGCTGAGCTAAGCCTCAGTCTCCTCGTTAGCAGTCTGATGAATGAGAAGCAAGTCACGGAGCGCATTGTTGTCATTGGTCAGCCTTAGACATACTTCCTACCACTTAGAAGCATAACAAAGGCTACAGACCAGATCACAAGTCCCAGGTTGCAGAAGTGAACTGTTGCCATGGATAAGGTCGCTCCTTGGTGTAAGAATGTCCTGTACATTCCTTCCACTTGCCTAACTATTCTGCTCAGGGACAGACTCCAGCTCTGTTCCTGGACCTCACAGCTCATCCAAATGCCACAGGAACTTGGCATGGGGACAAGTCACTATAAGCTGCCCTGCAGTTTGCTCTTTAAGCAAAAGCAAATTTCACATGTTCCTCATACACATTAATCGGGAGGGGACGAGGCAGGGAACCCAGTGGTGCTGGGCCACCCAGGCCTGGGTGGTGGTCAGAACCAGGAAGACCGGGTGTGCCAACCCTGTCTGCTGATTCATGATTTGTTTACACCGTTATTCTAGGCTTAAAGTAATTTTAGAAGTAAACTCAGGGCTAAACGATTCTTAATTTTTTCCAATTAACTCTTTTGCTTGATAGTAAACATTTTAATTTTTTCCCACAGTGCTGGAGGATTGAACCCAAGGCCTTCTGCATGCTAGACAAGCACTCTACTTGTGAGGTACACCCGCCAGCCCAACATTTTAGTTTTTGTTTGCCTGTAAATGTCTTTATCTTTCCTTTGTTCTTTTTTCAAATTTATTTTTATTAGTACATGTTTGCATTATATAGTGATTACATTCCTTGTGTGGAGTTGGTACATGTATGTAATACATCTCAATTCTTTTTTTTATCCCCTTTCCCTCCCCCCTCTGTGTCTTGATCTCCCTTCCCATTTGAAATAGACCTATCTGTGTACTTCCTATCATCTGTCTTCCATTCATCTTTTGGGTTTCTTGTATATGAGAAACCATGCAATATTAAACTTGTGTATCTGATTTATTTCACTTAATATTATGACTCCAAGGTGCATCCATTTTTCTACACATGACTAAAGTTTATGCTTCTTTATGGCAGAGTAGTACTTCATTTGTGTATAAAGAAAATGTGATATTTGTACCAATTAGTTTTTTAATTGTGTACCAAAACTTGAGTATAATACAATTAATTTTTATACAATAAGTAAGTTTTGAAGAGTAAATAAAAATTCTGTCAGTTTCTGCAATTCTTTAGGGCCAGTATTGAAATGAACATTTGCTTGCTTCATCAGCCCCTAACTGGAATTCTCTTTTCATTAGACTATACCTTGAGCTTGTCGGGAGTTTTGGGAAAGTGAGAGACACAGAAAGCCACTGGGTCCTACATGCAGACATCTGCTGGCTTTCTCCTGGCTTTGTCCTGGCTCATTCATTCCAGAGCAGGAGTAACATGCAACTAACATCGCCAACCTCAGTTTTCTTAGCCGGAAAATGAAAGTATGGTTGACCCAGATGTTGGAGCACCCCGTGTGACAATATGGCTTATAACGGGCCTGTTGGTGACATTTGGTGTCACCATTCCCAGAAGCCCACCAGGGAAGAACCCAGCTTGAGTGGCTTGCACATTGTCCAGATGAGGAGCTGCTTTAGATTTCCTCACAACCTTCTGACAGTTGCCAGAAGGGAGGATGGCTTGGGGCTGCACTCAGGTCATCTCGTTTCCTTGCCAGGAACCCTGGTGGGGTCTGGGAAATGGGTGTGGCCACAACAACTACTGCCTGGTGACAGGCTGACACATTTTTGGGGTGACTTGTCAGACTTGGGGTCGGTCACTTAGGGGACTCTCAGGGGCCAAATGCTGGGGAGTGAAGAGATGCAAGGGGCTGTCTGGTATTCACTGTCTTCAGCTTGACCGGTGATAGGTACAGCTATAGGTAGGAAATACTAGAACGCCACTGGTGTGCTTTAATTAACACTTGACAAGGGAGCCAGGCATGGTGGCGCACGCCTGTATCCCAGCACTTGGGAAGCTGAGGCAGGAGGATTGCTGTGGGTTTGAGGCCAGCCTGGGCCACACAGTGAGTTCAAGGCCAGCCTGAACTGCACAGGGAGAGCGTGACTAAAAACAAAAAGATCACTGGGGGGGAAACAACCCAGAATATTAAAACATATCAATATTAGCCAGTGGCGGTGAACCTATGGCACGTGAGTTGTTTGGTTTTAAGACAAAAGATGTTAATGTAGAGTTGTTTTTCCTAAACTGAAACCTCAGTACTCAGGTTTAATTGCACTCAGGTTTAATTGCAGGGCTGGCACTTAGTGGTAAATAGTGGGTTTGGGGCTGCAGTTTGGGCGCTCGCCTCTGAAAGGTTCACCGTTGCTGATATAAACTCAAGGTAACAAAGAGCACATGACAGAGTTGATGCTGCTTCCTTATAAACTCTTTACTGGCCATGTGACGAAATGAAACTCTGATAATTTAATCAGACCCGGCAGCTTGATTAAAAGTTTGACAATATCTAGCCAGATGTGGTGGCACATTTACTGTAAGGCCAGCACTTTTAGAGGCTGAGGTAGGACAATTGCAAGTTCAAACCCAGCCTGGGTAATTTAGTGACTTCACGAGATTCTCTCAGAATAAAAATGTTAAAAAGGTGTGGGGTCATAGATTAGTACAAAGGCCTTGGCTCCAATTCCTGGTACTGAAAGAAAATCAAAATATCTAGAACATCATTTGAAATATGGAGCTAGTACTGAACCTCACCCTAAATGTATATTGTACATTGTACATTCAGAGACTGATGGTAGCCATTCATGTATCTAATTTATAAATAAATTAATATGCACATATTTAGGAATAAATGCTAACAAATTTTTTAGTAACGGGGATGAGAGATCAAAACTCTTTAGAACCTGCTAATCTAGCCCAAAACTCCGTGAACAGTTCTGAGAAAGCAGCACTTCTCAAACAGGGCCGAATCACCCAAACTCCTGTGTTGGAGACCTGCAAAGTCCCGTTCTGTATAGAGTATGTTCTTCAGAACAATGTGAAGTTTCCTTCAGATGTTTCCTCCAACCAAAGCTGCTCTCTGGAAAACTCGTTATTAGGGAAAATATGTAATTTATCAATTGCATGAAGAAGTGCAATATTTAGAGTCCTGTATGTTTACAAACAGCTATTACTTTCAATAACAGTACCTGCTTTTCTTCTTGGCACTTCTTCAAGGTTTTCATTAGCTTGGTATGTTCTTCCTCTCTCCTTTCCATCGTGATTTTCATCTGTTTAATGCCAATCAAAGCCTTCTTCACCTCTCCATCCACATCTATTTCCCCAGCCTCAGAAAAACCTAAAAGACATGTTGCAGGGGTTTTTGTTTTGTTTTGTTTGGAGTTCTGATCAGATTACAAAACAATGAGATTGCCAGTCTTTCTTGTCCCCTAAATAGAAGCTTAGTTGTTCTTTTATAGCCTCTACTCTGAAAGCAGATCACAGTGAATTAGCTGTCAGCTGCCACGTGGTCCCAGCTGCCACATGACAATACCTTCTGTTCCTCACTTGCGACAATCCAAAGATCATTCGCCCTCAATCTTGTCATTTTCCTCAGGCCTGTTTTCTGGGTTTTTTTTGTTTTTGTTTTTGTTTTTAGGCCTGTTTTCATTTACCCTTTCTGTCTCCTTTCATTGACAATTAAAGTATGCTTATATTTGAGTTTTCTTCACAAACTCAACTATATGAAATGCGCGGCTGGGGGCTTCAAACACAGTGAACATTTTCACTCCCTCAGCTTCAGTTACCTTCCAAGAATCATCAAGCCAAGAAAGTATCTTTTATAATACAAGATTCGTTAAAAAATTTAGTGGCTATTTAGTTTTTGAGACAGGATCTCACTATGTAGTTCAGGCTGACCTTGAACTCCCTATGTAGCCCAGGCTGGCCTTTAACTCATGATCCTCCTGTCTCAGCTTCCTGAGTGCTGGGATTACAGGCCTGCACTGCCACGCCTGGCTCCTCTTTCACACCTTTAATAAGCCTTGGTGGATATAAAATTCATTGTTTCTCTTTTCCCAGTAGCCCATGTGACCTCCTAAGAATTTATTCTTGCCTCTGAATTTAATTATAGACTCCAAGTCAGCTCTATTTTAGTAATTTATTTTTCTGAGTGTTAAAGACCCAAAACCTATATCACCAAACAAAAGTCACAAATTAATGGCCACAGAGCAACCAGATTCAATGTAATTATAACCCACCCATTCACTAATTTTAAAACAATCACAGATAACTTGGATGGTTTAAATTCTTTAAATGCTAGAAAACTTATTTCACTCTTCATTAAAAGCTGTGCTGAGATGACACCAAACATCTGGATGATACCAAAAAATGTAGTAAAAAAGTTGGCAAGTTTTATCTACATGATAGCAAACATCTGCAGATGGGAACGCTTGATCGCAGAGACTTGACTGGAATTTTCTGTTTTTATCCAGCTGTTTGGTGTCATGACAACTTGGCCTCAGTGTCTAGGGAACTCTTCACTATGAAACAGTGAACACAGTTATCTCTCAACTGAAGGTCACTGTAAATACCAGCATGACACACAAATATGCAGACAGGACACAGCACAGATAAAGACCAAACATACTCTTCAGATTTCCACCGATGGCAGTTTTGTCCTTCCAAGTAGGTGCACAGTGACAGTCTTTGAACTGTAGCAGACACACAATAAACATCAAAAGTGGCAGCTTCATGTTCTCGCTGTTACTGCAAAGGAAAAATAAACCCTCCATTAAAGCTCGTTTCTGTTGGCATTAGTTGAAAACATGTGGTGCTCCAAAGCACTGTTCTGTCAATTCTTTATGACTTTAGACATCATATGCTAATATGCCTGGGACATAAGGAAGCTTAAAATATAAATTAAAAAACCAAAACAGAAAAATCCCCGAATCTCTGTTTAATTTACAGTCATCACAATTAAATAAGGTCAATTAAACCAAGTAGGGATCACAGCCCCATCGACTCCAGGGTTTACTTGATTTCCTTGCTGACAGTAAACATCCCTAAAGACAGAATTAATGAGGTTGCTTCAGGGGTTTTCCCTCCAAAATTCGGAGTCCTCAAACAAGTTCATTATTCATGAGAGCAAAAGGAGCCTCACACAGTTTTTGCTTTATGTATTTTTATCATACTTATTGAGCCTATCGTGCTATATGAATGGTTCACACCTAATTTTTTTCTTCTTCATTTTAAATGTACTTTGGTATACCTTATAAGTATTCCTAATACAAATATTTAAAACTTTACTAAAAGCTAAAACAGCTGTATATTTAACGAAGTTAAATCTGTTAAAATAAACTGGAGTATCTTAACGGCCCCACAAACAGGGATATTTATCTGCTTTGTGTGTATTTGCTGTTTTCAGAAAAACCAACACCAACCTCTTCTATATAATGAACATTTGAAATATCTTTTAAATACAATTATAAAGAGCTATACTAATAGTTACATAGTTATCATATTTTACATATCATTTGAACTTTTTTCTTTCTATTAATACCCCATTCACCAAATGAAACTTTTGAGATAGTATATTTACCACTAACTTTGCAGTATCTCCCCAGAGAAGTTGCCACCAGCTTCTAGAAGAATGTTTACTTTTCTCTGATTTAATTTTTATCCATGTCAGGGACTTGGCCTTGTTCTATTAATTTGATGACACAGTTTTTAATCCTATTAAACCAGTATTTTGAGATTAAGGTTTAAAATTTAGTAGGATTTAAAAAGAAACACTAGAGGGCAGGCTGGGCACACAATCAACAATAAGGACCTTGGACTACCTTTTTTTTTTTTTTAAACCTTTTTATTTTAGTCTTTGAGCAAGGATTTACCAATGCTTTAGAAAGTTTTTTTTTTCTTTTTACTTTGAAATGTATGATGTATATTCCTAAAAAACTCTCTTAGATTGGAAATAGAAGCAACCGTGTGAAAGCAAGGAAACTCCTAAATGAAACATATTGAAAAGAATACTTACAGTTGTTTGACTTTATTTGACTATAAGAAGTGATATAACTAAAGTGATAAGGTCACTTTTAACTACATAAAGTGGTAAAACCTAGCGTGTAAATACTACAGTAGATGAGTCAGACCGGCTACTATTTGCTGATTGATTATCTGAGCTGAAGACGCGGCCCCTAGTAATTCATTTGCAAACAACTTTGCTGTTAGTCACAATAGCTGGCTCTAGAACCTGCAGTGAGGTCTCTGGCTCAGAGATGACAAGACCAGTGTGGCTCTTTGATAGTTCGAGAGACCAGCCACCCCATCCTCACTCTGTGCTCAGTTCTAAACTGGTCCACTGGCTTTTGGGGCCCTTAGCAGTTGGCCCTTATCTCCAGAGCTTGTCTGCGCCATGTGGGCACAGAGCATGAGCAGTCACAGCCCAGCCCACACCTGTTTCAGCTGTCTTGAGTTCCTGCTAATTCTCCATTTTGGTTGGGAAACTCTTAGCTCCATTGGAAAACAAATCAGCTCAAAGCATACTTAAGATATTATTATTTTAACAGCTGAATGTCACTTTTTTTCCTTTTTTCTTTTTGGTGCCAGAGATTGACCTCGGGGCTTTGTGCTTGCTAGGCAAGCACTCTACCACTTGAGCCAAATCCTCAGCCCCCTGAATGTAACTTTTGAGCACCTACAAACACACCTACAAATCGGTTGGACCTCTCCTGAGGGGTGACTGGGTGGCCAGCAGAGGAAGCAGCGCGCTGGGGATTTCTCTCAGGAGAGAAGAGCACAGTTCAGGAAGAGTGGATCAGAAGAAACCGCCTGGCCCTATCCTGACCACACACCGTTGCTCATGACTTTACTGCTGTCGGGATTCAGGGGTGTTAGAAGTCATGGCTGATGCCTGCATGTTCCTTTTAAACAAACCCAGATTTTGTTGAAAATGGAACCGTTGTTTAGGAAACCCAGTGGCTCACCCTCTGTTAGCAGATTTTTTTTCTTTAATCCATGTTCGTCCTTTCTGAGGCAAAATTACATGTGTAATTTCTGAGAACAGAACATCATTGCTAACTACTAGTAATTACTTTCAAAATATCTTGAAGTTCCATGAAGGTTCTTCCTCTAACTACTTCATCTGTTTTTACAGCTGCCATTTTGTTCTTAAGATGAAGCAATATTTCACTCAAATCCAGTTCCTTTCATAATTATGACCTCATTATGCCCAAGATTTAAGTGGATTATAAAATATTATAGATAACTGGTTTGTAATTAAGGAGACCTGGAAGTAAGGTCATCTTATTGAAGAAAGACAACAAGAGGATGTATGTGGTGGCAGCGGAGAAAACAGTCTCACAGATGGACTTCAGCATGTTAGGTTTGTTGTTGCCAAGTTCTGGCTTGGACAGAAGTGAGGCGGTGCTGGACTTGCTAATACCTCATCTCTGAGTGAAACAGGCCCACTCCTGGGGTTTGCCCCAAGGGATTGTGTGTTGGAAGCTTGGTCATTAGTGGGTGCTGTCGAGGGGGTGGAGCCTGTGAGGGGTGGAGCCTACAGGGAGGTCAGTACCTGGCCCCTCTCCCTGCTTTTAATAGCAAAGACCAGTGGTGTTGTGCAAAGATCACCAAGTTGAGAGACCGAGTTCCATCAAAAGCCTTACCAAACGGTTCTCCCATGATCCTGTGGACTTGGACCTCAGAGTCCTCCTCTAGAAACGGAAGAAAGAATCTCAGCTGTTGATCCCAGCTCTCAAATTCTGGGATTATCATTCACTTATTCTCACTAGGTTGTAACATCATTGGAGTGGAGTGTGTTGAGTGAGTTGGAACAATTTGTAAAATGAAAAAATTACAGCAACTTTCTTTTAGGGTTGCTGAGAAGGGCAAATAAGTGAATACAAATGAAAATGTTTTATTGAAAAAAAAAAAGAAAATGTTTCATTGAGCCACAGAGTACAGTATAATTGGAAGACAGACTAATAGCCTCTCTAAAAAATTTAGACTAAACTAGAATTAGTATTTTAGGCTCATATGAGGTAGGTAGGAAAAGTAGACATTGAATCCAGACTTCAAAATGATTCATAAAAATAATTCAAGTTTGAATACAATATGAGGAAATTATATCCCATTTAACCTCATTGTAAAACCAAAATCTATCTTTTTAGAACAGCACTGCATAAATTTACTGATCAGGATGTGTATAAATATCCAATATATTTTAAATTTTCTTTTAAACCCAGCATAGTGCTTCTCTTGTCCCCAACAAGCTTAGCTCTGGAATAGTTTATTCAGCAAATACATACGGTCATCTATTGTTTTTGTTTTTGTTTTGCCACGCGGTCTTGCTGTGTAGCCCAGGCTGGCCTCGAACTCGTGGTGATCCTCTCGAATGCTGGGATCACAGGCAGACATCACCACACCCGGCTATATTGGGCATTATGTCTCACACAGTGGGGATGGGATGCTCTCTCATCTCTAGTTATATTGCACTGTGCTCGCTTCAGCAGCACATATATTCTAGTTACGGTGCATTTGAGCAAATAAACACACAAGCAAGAAGGGTTGGGGATTTACCTCAATGGTAGAGCACTTGCCTAGCAAGCACAAGCAAAGCCCCAGCACCCCCCAAAAAGATATCAGAGAATAAAAACTGTTACAAAGAAGATAAAATGGGAATAATGTGATAGCGAGTAATTTACAAAGGGACAGGCTACCTTACCATAGGGGATCCCTCAAAAAAGAAACAGCCAGTTACCTCATTCCCATGGCCCAGCACAAAGTGAAAATGTAGGACCTATATTCAGGAATTCTTAAGGATTCCAAGATGGCAGTAGCGAGCATGGAACCACATAAAGAGCCCGCTGAGTGCCAGGGGGCAGGTGGCCCGGGTGCAGAGCAGCCCTGCCTCTCCAAGACCCAAGGAAGAACATTCCTTGCAGGCAGGAGAGCAAATGCAGGGATGGGAACAAGCTTGGGATCAAGTTCGGGACAGAAAATAGGCCACCGCTCACAGTGCAGTGAAAGAAGTGTAGGGTCGGAAGAAGACGAAAAGAAGGACAGCTCTAGCAGGCCGGCTAAGAAGTCAGTATTTTCATGAGATGCGATCCTGCTGGAGGCCTTTCCACAGGGTGGCCATATGATTGGATTTACTGGTGTTGCAAGACCACCGTGGCTGTCCCGTGAAGAACAGGTGATAGGAAGTGAGGCAGAAGGGAACTCAGCGGGAAGGTGTTTGCGCCTCCAGGGGAGAACACGGTTACTCCTGAAGGTGAGAAATGGCCGGATGTGGGGTTTATCTTGGAAACAGGACTGGATTGCCAGGTAAGGGAAAGAACAGAAGCAAGGATGGCTGCTGGAATTTTACTGACCTATGGGGGCGTGCGATGTCATTTTCTGAGGTGCCAAAGGTTGCAGGGCACAGTGAGGGCTGTTGGCCTGGCATGCCGCCCTGGCTCACCCCCTCTACCAGCCATGGACCCACCCAGCGCATCAGGATGTCACTCTCACTACCACCAGGATTTCTGTGGTCAGAGTGATCAAGGAGCCTCTGATTACCAAACCCACTGGGTGCTTCCCACCCCGTCTTACCTGTCTTTCCTGTGGCATTTGTCACAGTTACCTAGCAACTGTTTTTAAAGCACCTCCTCCTTTGGTAGAACGATGCCATCCTCTCTTGATTCTCCTACTACTACTAGACTGCTCTTTTCATTTGTAGCAGGACGGGGTTGCTCTTAAAGGCCTTAGCATCCCTCAACACTTGCATCAGGGACTGCACCTCAATGGGAGTTTTGTTTTGACCATATTCAACCATAGTGATCCGTTTCATTCTACTCCTTTCTCAACAGTAGAGCAGGACAGAGCTCTCTGTTCGCTAAACCTCCTTCATCTCATGCATCCCAGCCCTCCCCAGAAAGGGGGCTGCGTGCTTCCAGAGGCAGCTGTCCTGGTCCCTGGGGGGCTGCCTCAGAGGGGTGCTGCTCTGAAGGACGTGAAGGGGCAGCAGGTGGGAAAAACTGGCACGGAGAAACCCCTACAAAGGGCTGGAGAGAAGGGGAGGAGAAAAAGAAGGTATGAGGGGCACCAAGGAGGAAGGGGCAGTGTGTGGGACGTGGACTCAGGGCTAAGCTGGAAGCCAGCTGAGCGGAGCAGCCAGTGAGGTGTGGAGCTTCAGAACTCCAGGCAGATTTCCGGTTAGTTACAGGGAGAATGGCTGAGCTTTCATCCGCTATCCACTGCAGGCTCCAGGATCCGGGTTACGTATTCACTGCTGAGTGGCTAGTGTGCACCTTACCAGACATGGACGGGAAAGCTCAGGCTCTTTCCGGACCCCTTTTCTCCTGCCCCACCTCGATGCTTAGATTCCCTAGGATTCAGTCTTTTCACCCTCTTTGGATGGTGTTTCCCAGAACCCCAGACAGCCACCACCAAATTTCTACCACTGTCACTCCTTCTGCATGGTCCGCAGGGATCTCAGGTCAACAGCTCCTAATCCAGCTGTTTCTCCTTCAGCTCACCCTGCTGTATCTCTGTCACCAGATCCAGACATTTGGGAATCTTCCCAGACCTTGCATGCCTGCAATCTGGTGGTCAACTCAAGCAGACTGCCAGATGCATTGTGTCTGGGCCCAGGCAACGTCAAGGCCATGGGGGTGGACAGCTTTAGAGGGGCTGAGCTTTATTACTGAGAAAGCTAATACATGTAGAAAGCAGTAGGCTATTGGAGCAAAGGATAATGAAGGTTTTACATAAATTCTGGCTACATTATTATGACCCTGGAAAGTATGACTGCAGTCTCCGTAACAGGATGGTAAAATACTGTAAGTACTTGCTGATAACTGTTGCCTCTCCCAACAACCTATGGAGAAATAAGTCCTCCTGTCAGTTGTACAGTGACATTTAACTTTCAGTTTCTGATCCTTAATTGACCAAGTAGTTACAAATTCAAATTAATTTTAAAAAATACAGGGGTTGGAAATACAGGGGTTGGGGATTTAGCTGAGTGGTAGAGCACTTGCCTAGCAATTATAAGGCCCTGAATTCGAACCCCAGCACCCCCCTCCACTGCCAATACAAACAGAATTCGGGTGTAGTGGCACATGCCTGCAGTCTCAGCGCTCTGGGACACTGAGGCAAGAAGATCGAAAGTTCAGGCCCAGCCTGGGAAACTTATTAGTTTCTAGATTATTGAGATCTAGATTATTATAATGGCCAAAAAATTCTATTTTGTAGCTAGATCAAGAGCCTTTAGGAAAGCTTGTTAGTCATGGCTACATCTTTTGTTTTGTTCTGTCGAGGTAGGGCACCAAACCCAAGGCCTTGTGCGTGCTATAGGCAAATGGTCTGCCCTCACCTACAGCCTCAGCCCTTGGAGCCAAATTTTTATCTGAAAGATGGCAAGAGACTTGTCACAGTCTGTGCTTGACAGAACTTTAGTGTTGACACCTTTTAGCTGAAATGTCATGGACACTGTTTTTGGTTTTTTAAATTAGAATTGTAAATTAAGATGATTATTTTCTTGTAGCTGGTGAAAGGGAATAATTCTTTAAATTATCTTTCCACATTAAAAAGCAAGCACTTCCCTAATCACCCAAACTGGAAAATACCTAGTGGAGTTTTCATCACCTTTGATCTGTCCTGGAATACAGCAGAACTCATCTGCTGTGGTTCAAAGGAAGAGGCTTTGAGGATGGGGCTCCTTCTGGGCTGCAGCGGAATCCTCTGCTATTACAGAGGCCCACAAGGTAAGGGCAGTACCAGTGATTCAGGGCCCAGTGAGATCAGGGCTTGGGCGGGGGGCGGCCTGGGGGAACAGCAGTCCTGATAGGGGCACCCGGGAATCCAGCAGGCAGAGGTCCGGTGATGTCAGCCCAGGGGTTGCTCCTCTACACGGGGCATGGAGCAGCCAGAAACAGCACCCAGCACAGCCTCACTCTTTCCATCTGGCTCACCTGTCATGGTTCCCTGATCTTCATCAATGATTTTAGATTGATTGATTGATTGATTGTGGTGCTGGGGGCCAAACCTGATGCTCCCACTGAGCACCAGCCGTGGCCCCACCAGCGGTTTTTAGGTGGAGGGATTGCAGTCTTTCATTCTGTGCTGTGCCCTGGACAAGCTACCTGATTCCTACAGAACTCCAGGGCCAAGGTACAGCATCCATTTATGTTCTTATCTCCCCTTGTCCTAACTAATTTCTACATATGAACAGGCAATTGGGCAAAGCGCATTGATGGTGAAGAGATGTTTGAGGAGACCTACTAAAATCATGACAGAGACTGTGTTAACACTGCAAAGAAGCAGGAGCAAAGGTAAACTGACCTTGGTGCAGGGCACAGGGTGGTTTACTAAAGGGAGCTGTGAAGAACGTTCCTGCTCCAACATTCGAGGAGAGATCAGAACTCAGATTTATTTATTTTTGTTTGTATATGTGTGCTTGATATTTTTTATTATATATATATATCTTTAAATCTATAAGCCTTTTGTAAGATCTCTTTCATTTGGGAAAAGACTCCAGTAGCCTTGTGGCTACACGAAAAGAAGGTCTGCAAGCCAGTCTGTTGCTCAGTGGCAGAGCATGCGCCTAGCATGTACAGGGTCCTGAATCCCACCCCTAGATCTGCAATAACAACATGGGCCTGGTGGTGCGCACCTGCAATTCTAGCACTCTTAGAGGCTGAGGCAGGAGGATCACAAGTTGCAGCCCAAGCTGAGCAACTTAGTAAATTAGCGAGACCCTGTCTCAGAAAATAAAACAGGCTGGGGATGTAGCTCAGTGCAAATCTCTTGGGTTCAATCCCTAGGAACTGGAGGAAAAGGTACACAGTTAGCTTGGAGCGAACCCAGGGTGAGGCTGCTAATTGCTCGGATTCCCATGCAGGTTTGGGTGCTGTGGCCTCTCCTGTCCAGGGCAAGATGGGGGTGGTGAGGAGCAAATGGGGAGGCAGGCAGAGTGTGAGAGCTGCGCGCCCTGGGACTTTGGAAAGAAGCATCATGACAGGAGAACTCTGACTTGAGAGGATGCCCACACTGTGGGTGGTCATCTGGGGCCTAAGCGGGACCTGGTCAGCAGGTTCCCTCAGAGACAGGGCAGCCGTGGGAAATAGGTGCAGTATTTCCCTAGATTTCAGCCCAGGTTCGGGAGCGAGCAATCAGCTCTGGGACAGTAGCACTCCTGGGACAGGGGGCACCATAGCCTTCCTTCTTCCCCTCTGCATCCTGCACATTCCCAGGAGGACACAAATCTAGCAGCAGGTCACAGCTGGAGGTGGCGAACACCAGCCGTCCCGGGAAGGGACATTCTGCCTGCCATCCACGAGGCAAGAACTGAAATTACTCTTACTTGGATGTTAAAGGGAAGTGTGATCCTGGGAGGAAAAAAATATAGGTGCCATATAAATACATTAAACAGAACATAAAAGAAAAAACAGGGTACTATCTTAGAATTATGCTAAAGTAGGTAATATAAAACACTATGTATGCTTCCTAATACATCCTTTATCATTTTTGACACTGTCCATGACTATGTAGAATGTTCTTTCTTCACATTAAAACTGATTTAAGACTATTTGAGGGCCAGGCATGGTGGTGCACTCCTGTAATCTCAGCATTTGTGAGGCTGAGGCAGGAGGACTGCTATGAGTTTGAGGCCAGCCTGGGCTACATACTGAGTTCAAAACCAGAGCCTGAATTACAAAATGAGACCCAGTCTCAGAAAACAAAAACAAAAAACAAAAAAAAAGCCTCTTTGACGCAAGCTGTGATATCATCCTCATCAGCAGCAGCATAATTGAACATTACAGAATAGGAATTCAAGCAATTAATAAAACAATTTATAAAACTATTTACAAAATATCAAATAAAAAGACTATTCTAAATTTATACTACTTAAATATTATAAAACTATTATGTTGTCAAGGTTTATTTTAGACTTACAGTTCAATTAAATTATTATAAAAAGATACTATTCTATGATTAATAAAGTGTGTGTATATGAAAAATTAAACTTTGTAGTGTTGTAGTATTTGGTGGCTGTGCATTGTGTTTGCATTGAGGAGTATTTTTTCTCTCTTTTTTTGTTGTTTTTATTTTGTTTTGTTTGTGGTATTGGGGATTGAACCCAGGGCCTTTACACTGAGCTGTCTCCTTAGCCCTTTTTATCCTTTATTTTGGAGCAGAGTCTCCAAGTTGCTAAGTTACCCAGGCTGGGCTTGAACTTGCAGTCCTCTTGCCTCAGTCCTAGAGTGCTGGGATGAATGGGGCTCATTTTGTTTTACTAATTATGTCACTATTTCTCCTCACAACCAACCTTTAAATACTACGCGTGCTGTCTCATTCATTCATTCAAAAGTGTCTTTGTCGTACACGAATATTCGTAGCAGCTTTGTTCATAAAAGTACCAAATTGCAGACTTGGGAACGTCTCAGTGTCCTCCGGCGGATTCTGCGGGCTGAGCGCACTGTGTTGTCCCACCACGGAGCGTGACTCCACAACAGGATGGAGTGGAGGGTGGTACGCAGGACTGAGTGGACCGTAAGGAAACTGTGCTGAGCGAAAACAGCCATTCCTGGGGGTAGAGAAGACAGGATTTTGCTTATAGAAATGTGTGAAATAGCCTAACTGCAGAGGTGAAGAAGGGATGAGGGGTCAGCGGGGTGGGGTGGGGGATGGGTGTGGCTGTGAAGAGGCGCCGGGAGGAAGTCTCCTGATGGTGATTTGAGAGTCTCGATGGTGGTGAAGCTGCAAGTATGACAACATTACCGAAAGCTACACACACGCAAGTGCATGTAACAATTGGTGAAATCTGAACAAACGATGGATAACACTGATGTCAGTTTATTGGTTCTGCTATTATACTAAGTTCTATAAAATGTTAATGTTGGAGAAAATCAAATAAAGGGTACATGGTACTTCCCTATACTATGTAGGGAAGTACAATTTTTGGGGGGTGCTGGGATCGAACTCAGGGCCTTGTGCTTGCTAGGCAAGCGTTTTACCACTGAACTAAAGCCCCAGCCCCTC
>PVJO010000191.1:0-157271 GCA_004026905.1 Hystrix cristata
TTCCATAACTTTTCTACCTTTACAGCTCATTTATTTTTGTGTAAGGTAAAAATAGTGGAATACCTGATTTTAAAAGATTTACAAAAAGAATAAAGATTCTTATAATTCAAAACTAAGAAAACAAGCACCCTGATTTTAAAGTGACAAAAGATTAAATAGATACTTCACCACGAACAAATTAGCATATGAAACGGTGCTCAATATTATTACTCGATAGAGAAATACAAATTTAAACCATGAGAAATACCATGACACAACTACTAGAATAGCTAAAATGAAAAACATTGACCATGCCAATTGTTGCTAAAGATGTAGAGGGAGTAGAACTCTTACACACTTCTGGTGGGAATGCAAAGGGGCACAACAACTTCGCAAAACAGTTTGGCATTTTCTTAAACACACACTTACATTATGATCTATTCTCTTTCTTGGTCTTAATTCAAGAAACATGAAAGTGTGCCCATACAAAAACTTGGACATGAATACTTGTAGCAGTTCTATTTATAATAGCTAGAAACTGGAAACAACATAAATGCCTTTCAGCAGGTGAATGGACAAATTAATTATGACATATTGGCACAGCAGAATATTACTTAGCCTTTAAAAAGAACAAACCAATGCTACATACTTGGAACAGCATGGAAAAATCTCAAAATAATTACATTGGGTGGAAAAAAGCCAGAAAAAAAGAGTACAAGCCTGATGACTCAATTTATATAAAATTCTAGAAAACTGCAAACTAATCTGCAGTGACAGAAAGTAGATCAGTGATTGCCTGGAGGGAAGCACAGATGGGCAGGAGGGCGGGATCACAAAGAGGCACCAGGGAGCTTTGTGAGGTAATGGATATGTTCACCCTCTGGAGTATGGTGATGGTTTCACATGTCAAAACTCATCAAACTGTACACTTTAAATATGTATACTTTATAGCATGTCAATTATATCTCAATAACACTATTCAAAATAAATATGGTAGCTTGCCTTTTGAGATTTCTTTGCACTGTTTTCTACCCTCCACACTTAACTGACCTTCTCTTTCCTTTTTCTTCTCAATTTTGATTTTACTTGCAGCATTTTCTCCTCATTTATGGGTGGGCAGGGCTAAGCTGAAAGACAGTATTGGCAGCAATTTTTTTTTTTTTTTTTTTTTTTTGTGGTGCCGGGGATCGAACTCAGGCCCTTGTGCTTGCAAGGCAAGCACTCTAATCACTGAGCTAAATCCCCAGCCCTTGGCAGCAATTTTGAGAGGTCATGGGAGAGCTAGATGAGGGCATGGACCCTTGGATTCTTCTGTTCTTGGAGTAACCAAAGCTCCCAAGTTTTAATCAGTACACTTAATCTGGCTTTCCATGTTTTGAATACTATCGCCTATTTTGGACTCCTCTTCTCTTGCTATCTGTTCCCCCCCCCCACACTTTCTCCATCACCAATGTCAATACTATGCAGTTCTTGAATCTGTGAGTGGTTTGTCTCTGTTCCCTTGTCTTCTAGGGTTCATGAAGATTCCTTATCATTTAGTTTGATCTTAAAGGTTGTCCATGGGTTTTGCATTTTGCTTTATGTATATTTTTTGTCTGTTTCTGTATAGACTTGGGAAATCCTAAGTCTAAAATTTAGGAGAGAAGACAAACTGGCAAGTAATATAATACACACACACACACACACACACACACACACACACACACACACACACACACAATTTCAGTCTCAGGAATAATCAGCATGCAAGAAGTAACTGAAGCCCTGGCAATGGACAATATGACTCAGGGAGAGCATGCAGAATTAGTAGATGCAGAACTTTTAATAATTTTAAGATCTTAGGTCCAGCATTAAGAAAGCAGCAATGAAACTGAGATGGAAGAGGCAGAGATGTGGGAGTGGGCCAGAAGAGCTCACGTTTATGAATGAAAATGGAGAAGAGTTTGAAAGACATGGGAGATTCCAGAAAAGGGGGATGATTACTGCTTACAGCTTGTCCAGGAAGAAAGTAAAAAGGACAAACTTCCAATAGCGTTTTATGTCAGAAAGAGAGAAATTTGGTGGTTTTTATTTTGGTAAAGATGCAACAGGAAGGAGAGAGTATAAAGCAATAGAGATTTTTGAACTGTTTGAGTGCCTGTGTGGAGTATTTCCACCAATTTTCCACCACGCTTTGCTAGCAGCAGAGCCACAGAGATGTAAGAAACCACCCTGTCCTGCCTGGTGATATACTAAGTCTAACGAAGAAGCTAGGAAAAGAACTTACTTAATTTATTAATTACATTAACCACCTTTGATTGTCTTTATCAGTACTGTATGTAAGATTATAAATGAGTTGGTAAAATTTTATTCCTGTAAGAGGCCTTAACAAATATCTACTCTTGTCTATGTAATCAAACTGAATCATAAAAAGTTTAAATAGCTTGTGTAAGGCACAACTCATTAATAGAAGATTCCTGATTAAGGTGGAGCATCATCCAGACTCCTGGGAACCTTTTTACTTGAACAACACAATATCTTACTAAAAACAAAAGCATGTCTATTCTTTTTAAATATTCCATCTATGTTTAAAATATTTAAAATCTGTATGATCAGTTCTAGCAAAAAAAGCAGACAGACAAAGCTGAAGCATTCCTGCTACCAACAACTAGAAATAATGGGAAAACAACAAACTCTTTAAATGCAATCTAAACTCAAAAGGAAAAAGGGGAAAGTCCCGGGTGACAGAAACAAGGGCAATAAAAGCCCTAATTGTAAGTGTAAGAGCTGATTCTACAGTGGCCTTGGGGTAGGGTCCTCACACTAGTCAGCAGCTGGAGGCTTAGGGTTGCAAAGCAGACAGGAGGAAGACAAAACCTTGGGTCTACATGCTGCAAGAATTAGGACTGAAGTTGAGCGCCAAGTCAGGACCTTCAAAGCAACATCCTTAGGGAAAAGGAAAATAGAAAGAAAACAGACAACCACTCAAGGGATATAAGGAATCTTGTCTATGAACTCTAGGGAAAAGAAAATGATTTATCCAAATCTCAAACTGGGCTTGGTGGCATATGTTTATGATCCTACCACTCTGGTAGGCTGAGGCAGGAATATCAAATGTTGGAACCCAGCCTGGAAAATTTAGCAACTTAGATAGACCCCATCTCAAAATAAAAAATAAAAAGAACTAGGGATGTCTAGGGGTGTATCTATGCATGAAGACCCTGAGTTCATTCCCTAGTACTGCAAAAACAAAAACAAAAACAGCCCTCAACTCTACAACATGTACAGATTTAATATTAGGCTGAATTTATACTTCTGTAATAGTTCAGGATTCTCTCCAAATAAGAAATTAATTTTTGATTTAAAAAAAAATTGACCCTAGGGACACAGGTAGAAGTAAATCCCAAACCACTAGAAACACGCACTCTGTTTAAGTCCAGAGAGAAGAGAACACACACACACACCCCATACTCAAAGAGGGCACCATTAAAGAAGAGCTCATAGTTAAAATTTAATCTTGTTTACATACAAAACCAAAGTACACAACAAAACCAATAAGTGAATTAACCTCTTGTAGCAAATACTGATTGCTTTGGTAGTATGCCTTGGACCTTAAACCTTTTCACTTCATGTTCATTGTTTACTCTCAATTATAGATACCTTTGCCTGAAGATAGCCTCTAAAGTAGCAGCAGATAATTTTCATGTAGCTGGCTACTTACTGCAAGGAATTACGACTCTCAGAAGAGACAATGACTAATACATAAGCATCCTAGATCCTTGACTCCTGTCCTGGGGAGGGCGGTGGTAACTCTGACACAGGTGCCTTAGAATGTTCCCCACCTTTCTTTCACCTCACAAATAAAACATTTGCACGTGAATCTTCTCAAGGCTGACTTCTGGGAATACTAGAACTAAGAAATCAAAAGAACAACTTGAATAGGAATATAAAATGAATGTAATATGCAAACAATAAAGAACTAAATCTATGACAAAAGTAGATTTTCAAAAGAAATGAATAAAAGCTATAGAATAAAAATTGCCATCATTGAAACTTCAATAAAGAGGTTAAATATAAGATGAGCCATGACAGAGAGTCATTCAGTGAACAAAAGCATAAATCGCGAACTACCAAAAGTCCAGCATAGACATTAAAAGGTCAAAGTAGCTAAAAAAAAAAAAAAAATATATATATATATATATATATATATGAATAAGAAAGAGAAAGCTACTATGGAGGCCATTCTAAGAAGGACAAATACGCTGCTAAAGATGATTTGAAAGAAATAGAATAAAATAGTTTCTAAGAGAGAAGTACTCTAGAGTTTAAAGAAGGAAAGAGTACTCAATTCAAGAAACATAAATCCTGAGCAGGATATATAAAAATAATTTTATACTTATACATATTCCTAGTAAAACCATAAAACTATTGTAAATGAATATCTAAAAAGCAAGCAAATAAAACAAAATTTCTATTTGGTAGTTACCAGTTTAAGCACCATAGTTTCTTTTTTTTAATAGTAACAAAAATATTAAATAATAGTTCTTAAGTGTTAGCAGAAAATAATTGCTACTTCTGTATTCTTTGCCTAGTACGTGCAAATACAATTTTTCCTCAGCTGAAGAAAAATTGCAATTGTGCCATTCATAGATCCTTCTTAAAAGAACTGCCAAAGACTGAACTCCAGAAAAAAAAAGAAATTATGGAAGAAAATTAAAATGGAATACAGGAAGCAAAGTGATCAAAGTAATGGATAAATATGTCAAAAAACCAAATAAAAACTGACTGTAAAAATTAATGACTATTTAGAAGGAAGTGCTAAAACCAAGAATATACTAAAATAGCAAGTAATTGTAGCATATAACATTGAAGTGGCAGTAGAAGCTAAAATACTCTGATGATCTTGATCTTGTATTGCTTATGAGGAAGATAGGTTGGCTGTATTGATCATGTTAGACTTTTTAAAAAAACATGCACATTAAATATGTCAGGATAGCTACTACAAAAAATAGAAAGTACACCAAGCTAGTAAATGTCAAAAAGAAAAATTTTGCCAGTCTAATACAAAGCAAGGGGGGCTGGGGATTTAGCTCAGTGATTAGAGTGCTTGCCTTGCAAGCACAAGGGCCTGAGTTCGATCCCCGGCACCACAAAAAAAAAAAAAAAAAAATCTTAATACAAAGCAAGGAAGAAGAAACAATGACTAACATCAACAAAAGAGGTAAACAAAATTCATAGTTGCTGCTGTGCACATGACATGCATACATATGCCAATAATCACAAATAAGTAAATGGAAAAAAATTCTCAGATTGGATTTTTCAAACCTAATTATCATATTTTAAAGAGATTCAAAAACATACCATAAGTGAGATAAACATAAAACTAGTAGGAAATTGACATATCTAGTCTAAAATGTTCATACTGTTTGTATCAGCTAGCCATTGCTATATAACAAAGCACCCCAAAATTCAGCACCTTAAAATATAAGTGTTTATGATTCCTCATGAAGCTCAGGTCACCTGGGAACTGACTTTGGTCTCTCATACACCTACAATGAACTATAAGTTTGGCAGACTCTGTAATGGCTACATTTGCAGGTAGTCCGTGGCTGAGGCAAGAGAGGGAGTTGTGATCGAGTCACATGTTTCATTATTCAGCAGATTTCCCTCAACAGTTGCAGAATTCTTAGAGGAAAACAAACAACACAGAAGATGTTCATATGCCTAGGCTTACAAAAAGCACACTATCATTTTTGCTTCATTCTATTGGGTAAAGCAAGTCACATGAACAATGTAGATTCAAGAGGTGGCAAAACAGACTTCACCTCTTCATGGAGGGAGCTATAAAGTCAGGGCAAAGAGGATGGATGCATATGGAGGCCATTAATTGGAGTGATCAATACAATTAAATTCCTGAACCCAGTAAATATTAATAAAAATAAAGCTGATATTATTCATGAAAATATGTATTATAACAACTATTTACATAGTACTTACATTGTATTTAGGTATTATAGGTAATATAGAGATGATGTAAAATATATAAGAGGATATACATAGGTTTATGCAAATACAGACACCTCTAGGTATCCACGTGGGATTGGATACAGGATCCTCTTGCTGCCCTGCAGATTCCACAGATCCCAAAAAAAATCCATGGCTTCTGAAGTCTCATATAAAATGGTACAGTGTTTGCATACAACCTATTCACACCATCACATATACTTTAAATCATCTCTAGATTATATCTCTAGGTACTTACATTACCTGATACAAGGTAAGTAAATGTTGTGTAAATAGTTATTATCCTATATTATTTAAAGAATACTGATAAGAAGAATGTCTGTTCAGTAGAGATGCAATTTTTTTTGCAAGTACTTGTGAATGAAGGTCGGTTGCATCTGCAGGTACAGAACTAGCAGATGTGGACAGCCAGCTAAATACAGTGACATGGAAGGAATTTAAAGACACATTTATAAATACAACATTAAGATTTTTAATACATTTTGTACTTAAACCCATTTATGTAATAACAAATTCTGAGATTACATAGGTATATATATATGTATGTATATATATATATATATATACACACACACATATATATATACCCACATATCAATTTGTGCAAAGAGTTTATCTGTTAAACATGGGGAATGGAAATGAGAAAAGCACAGGGTGAAGGGGGGATATTTAATTTTTACATCACATATTTACTATTTAAATATTTTTATTTAAATATTTTTATTGTGAATGTACTCATATATTATTTCTGCCCATAAACAATTCAGAGAAAAGAAATGGCAAATTAGAATATGGTGTTGGAAAATAATTTTGTGTATGTGTCTTGCTGTGTATTGAACCCAGGGCCTCACATATGGTAAGCAGGCATTCTACCATTGAGCTAAACTCCTGGAAATAATTTTAATAGGAAAACTTCAAATATTCATGCAATGCATCCATATATGTGCATGTAAGGGGAATATGGTTGTTTAAACTTGTTTATTAGGGGAAGTAGTAGGTGTATGTTTGTATTACATACAAATAATTCAGTGACTTTGTGACTGAAGGTTTAAATTATTCTAATATTAAAATACCTCTCAATGGGGGCTAACAAAGACTTGGTTATGTATAAAGAGTCATTTCACTTATTTAGCACATTAACTATTTGCCAATCACTAGTCTAGATTCAGGGATCTAAGAATGAATAAGATCATAAATTGATGAGTACTTGTGCTTCAAAGGTATCAGGAAGTTTTGACTGATACATAGGCTTTCTGGAAAAAAAGAGAAATCAAAACTGACTGACGCTACAAAAAATTAGTAGGTATCTGTTATGGCTTGAATCTTTAATGTCCCTCAAAGGCCAATATGCTAAAGGCTTGAACATCAGCCTGTGACACTATCAAAAATTGGTGGAACCCTTAGAAGATGGAGCCTAGCAGAAGGAAGGTAGATCACTGGGGACATGACTTGGAAAGGGACATTGGGACCCTGGGCCTCTCTCTCCCTTTTGCTTCTTGGACACCATGAGGTGAGCAGACCTTCTTTATTATGCACTCCACCATGATATATTACTTCACCACTGGCCCAAAATGACAAGACCAAGCAACCACGGACTGATACCTCTGAAACCATAAACCAAAATAAACCTTTTATCTTTTCAAATTGATTTTCTTGGGGATTTTGTCACAGTGGCAGAAATCTAATTTATTGTCAGAAGATTCAAAGAAATATTACCAAACACAAATACGGAGTAAACATGGTAGGGAAAAGGCATATATTTTTTTCCAGAAGTACCCTACATGTATCTATTTATGGACTATGAAGTTGTCCTTTTCCACTGCCACCACACAATCACAACCACATATTAAATATTCATTTTGCATCATGTCCCCTACCTTGCTTTAAATCCCAAGGAACAGAAGCAGCACATGCATTCCAAAGAAATGATGCATTTCAAAACAGGTTTCAAAAGCAGAAGCATTTCAACTTGTTCTGAATTTGTTATTATCATACTTTCTTGCTGCCTTTGAATTTAATCTTTCCAATTTACCTAACAATTACAGAGCAGAGAGGAAAATTCTCTAAGTAGTTTTGCCTAGGGTGTTCCACATAAGAATAATTTTCTTACAGACCATCAGATCCTTGGATCGAATAAATAGTTTCAAAAGGTAAAAAACTGCTGAGCATGTCAAATTAGACTGAAATCCTAAGTATTTAACCCACTGAAATATAAAAGAATAACATAAAGACCACAAAAAGAAAAGAAAAACAAAGGTCGTTGTCTTTATTAATCTCTAAAATCTTAGACAATCCATTTGGCAAATAATAGCACAAAAGGATATAATCTGAAAGATTACAGAAGGAAAACATGAAGTGTTATAGAAACTTGGAAGTCTTTTTTAAAGTGCTTTCAAAGTATTCTACATTTAAAAAGGACTTTCACTTTCATTTTCTCAATACACTTTTGGAATAGCAAAGAAAATACAAATATCCCAGTTGGTAAGAAATCAAACTCCTCCCCCCAAAAAGTGATTTAACCAGTGTTAAATAAGGAGTTAATGTCTCCATTATTGTCCAAAAGCCAACAACAAATCTCTTCCTTCTAATCATCTTTGACCTGAGGACCATCATATTACAAATTCAACTCCATCCCTTAGAATTTTCCCCTAGTCACTTCAGTTTGATTGCTGAATTAGCATGGTATTGATCTAAAAAAGTTTACAAATATGAAGAAAATATACAGACGCCTTATTACATTTACAGAACCTTAACTGAAATTATTACAGACATTGGATTCAAGCAATGGTTGTAGAAATAGAAACTGCTATGTTTGATACATCATAATATTAATTGTAACATCCTGCTAGACCATGTAGGCTAATTTACTCAGTACTCGTTCCCCCAAAGTTTCTTCTTTGCCTTCTTCTACTCTAAATATTGGTAAATTGAATATTTAATTTCCTGGTTTGTCTTATAATATTGTTCGAATGGGGAAGGAAAAAGGGAGGGGGAGGGGGAAAGGAACAAAGTGACAAGAAAATAAAAGAGAATAGAAGGAAAAAAATGGAAACAAAGCTTATGTAAATAAAGAGGGAAAGAGGGTTTGAAGGGAGGGGCAAAGAATGGGGAAAAAAAGAAGCACCAAGATGCATCATGTACAGGTACAAATTCCCTATGATGAATGATATAATTAAGTATATCTAAAATGTATCACTAAAATAAAATAAAATTTAAAAAATTTTAAAAAGGTGGCTTTATGATACAGTTGTCCACAATGAAGGTTAGGATGAATTTGCCCGAAGAGACGTCCCTTCTCAAAGGAGCAAAGCATCAGTAAGCAACGCCTTTCTCTTTCTCTTGCTTAGAAAATAACAAATTTATGGAGATCCATGGCCATCCTTACACTAGTGAGCCAACGCACCAAGAAAAAAGAGAAAACAACACCACAGGCGGGGACTCTGATAGTATTAACCTGCCTTTCATTGCCAAGAACAATCTATTTCTGGACATTTTTGCCTAGATCCTAAGAAACCTAATAAAAATCTTTATTTCAGCTATTGTTTATTCTAGTTCTTATAGCTGCACATTAATTCCCAATTAACAAAAATGTCTTCTGATTTTACAAAATGTAATAGGGATACTTTGCCATCTACCATTATCTCAAAAGTTTCAAAAACATGTGACAAGTCATTTTTCTATTTTTATGAATTTCATATTCAAGTACAAATAATTCTTAGACATTTTAAAAATCTTTTTTCCAAGAAACATTTTAAATATATACATATTTCTATGAAAACATCAGGTTCACTATAGGTGTACCAGAATTGATGGAACTGTTAAAAATTTCAACCTCAGGACCCCTCAAAAATAGTAACAAAGTCAATAAAACCCCAGAAGTGAGGGAAAAATCTTTTGTTTCTGAATTCTAGTTTAAATCAATAATTTGTGTTCACAGAATCTGTCAAATTAGTTTTTATATTTACTCTTCTAGTATAGTTTTATGTTAGGAAAGCAACAAAATTATTCAAAGTTTGAGGAATAGGATTTGTGTCTTTAATTACTGTATTCTTGGAAACAACCTCATTATTCTAGTTATCAATACATAAAGTTTGATGCAAAAGGTTATGTAAATACGATTAATCCTTGGCATGTTTTGACCGTTATCAGTTTGCCATTACATGCTTTTTAAAATGCTTTGAGCCATTAGATCAACATTAAAGAAACCAAGGAGAGAAAATTACAATTGTTATGATTTCTCCATGAGACTGAAAAAGCTACCTATGAAGAGATTTTTTGGAAGAAAAAAACTCAGTTATAAAACATTGGTTGAATGTGGTTAAATTGCACATGTTTGAGATTATATTATATAAGGCAACAAAATTGTAAGCATCATCTTTCCTTTCTTCGTTTTGAGCAAGCAAGATCCCCAAAGTAGCTCTGAGGATACTTTATTTATGGGCCTGCTAGTTCAGGAGCCACACACCAATTCATCATGCTCCTGCTTTGTGCCATCTGTTATAAATAAATATCCCTGCCTGCAACTTTCTATCGGGGCATGTGTTTACTGTTATGCAGATGAATGCAATATGAGAAGACATTAAAGTTAGAAAAGAGAAAAATTGCTTATGAAAATGTCTATCGAACGTATATATTCCTACTACTTGTGTACAAAGGTTCAGATCACATAAAAGCCTCCAGCTGAAGCAGGCATTAACTCAGAGCTCCTTGTTTATCTTGCACCTACCCGGGGGAGAGTTGAAAATGAGCTGGGCTAACACAGCCAGGTTAACAAAGAAGTACAGGACAAGCATCTTTTTCTAGATCCTTTTAGCCATTCCACAAGACATACTGCTGTGACTCTGGGGTGAGGACAGACAGGTCATGTGGGAACAGTGTCAGAGAGTTTTGAAGGTGGCAGTCAGCATCCAAGCTAAGCAGGAGGGGAAGTCCCTGAGGGCTTTTGAGAAGAAGACTGACATGGTCAGAGCTTTTGGAGAGAAAAATAATTCTGAGAAGTGTGTAAAAAATGTTTGAAGCAGAGAGAGACTGGGAGGTTGGGAATCATGCCAGACAAAAAACTGATGATGGTGACTAGGAGCACAAAATCCCTCCTATACCTCCTGAGCCAGTTACTGAATGCTTTCAAACACTTAGGACAGTAGAAGCTCCTTTTTGCCTGTAGTATCTTATGCCTCCTCTGTACCATCTTTAGGTCTATAAAAGGAGGATGAATAATTTGCTTATTTGATTTTTTGTTAAATTTTGCCAAATATGTTCATTTGACTGAAACTGGGGCAAGACATTTATTTTATTTGATTGCTTTAGCTGATTAAGTTTATATGCTAATTATTATTAAATTTGTAACTGCTTAAGGGTGTGTAAATGTTATAAAAACACAATAATGTGATTACTTTTCAAACCAGTAGTATAGATCAAAAAACATACCATTCATTTTTCAGTGGGCAAAATTGATAAGTTTGGAACTTAACATAGGTAATTTTACCTTAAAACTTTATTTACAATCATGACCTGTTCTTTATAGTATGAATTTTAGAAATCAATATAATTTATCTAAGAATTCATTACATACGCTTATGGCCCAGGGATAAATGTTTTGCTTGTTAACTATGTCAGAAAGGGTATCTCAAAATAACATAAGGGAATAAATGAATTTCTGACTTTAAGATCGATTACAATCCTCATTCCCAGGGTATCATTAAAGAGTCAATGTGTTTTCCAAAGAATACTTTTGAAAATCTCTTCTATCAGCATTTTAATATTTACAGTGTTTTCTGTTAGTCATTTTACTTTTGCTTTTGAGATTTTTTAATTCAATCACCTTTGATGTGTTTCTTAGACTAATTATTCCTATTCCTTAACTTTAGAATAAGACTTCTTCAAAATAGGACTGATCCTCTCATTTTTATTGAATTCAAATCAGGGAATTTTCAGCTGAATTTAAATAAGAAAACAAAATGTTTTTCATTAGTATAGGTATTATCACTTAACCAATTTATTTTGTTCATGATTTTTTCCAATTTTGAAAGTTTCCAGAATGTTAACTTTAAAATGCTTACTATAAAAAGTAAGTTGTTAATAAGAAGGCATGTTCAGTTACTCAGTATTTAACAAATTGCTTGATTCGGGGTTACAGTAATTGCTAAAAGTAGTAAACACTAATTAATTGCAGGACAAATAAATGCTCAATTACGCTTCTCAGCCTAACCTAAATCTAAATAGAGTTAGACAGATTTAATGGCTTTCAGACCTGGAACCTTCAAAATAGTAGAGAGAATTGTACCTTTAACTCTAAAATCCATTTAAATTGTTGTACCAGCAGTTAGTGGAAATGGTCCATTGCCCATATGAATGAATAAAGTCGAGTATGAAGCATGACCATCTATGGCTAAACCTCACAAGACTGGTGTGGAAGTAGGTTGTAACTTGCAGGTCTTGATATCTTCCACTTGCCAATCAGGTTGAGTGTTTCTAATTTTTTTCCACCTGAACTGTTTGCCTGATACGAGATGGCAAATACTGGAACTGATAGGAACTTTCCAGTGAGTAAGAACAGTCCCTTCTATCTCAGAGGAAGAATGTCAAGTCTTCAAAAGCCAAATGATCCAAAGAACCCAAGAGGAAAAACGCCCCAAGTGACTCCAGCACCTTGGGTCTCCTCCCCAAACAAGTCCTGTGTGCTATCAGTTTTGATAAGCAGCCTTTCCTCACCCATGAGGCTATAACATGATAATGTCATTCAATAACTCTCACACCCTTTCCTGCTATTTGTCCAGCACAGGAAACTCAGGATTTTCTTGTCGTGTGGACACAGCGGAAATATCTAGCTAGCAAATACTGACTGTTGCATGCAAACAGATCCATATCCTCTTTCCGCCTGACAACTTCCTTCCTGCATGTTAAGAACAATCTACTCTTCTTTTTTTTTTTTTTTTTTTTTTCCGGACTTTATACTGACTACTCTGAAAGCCCTTGGGGAGAAGACCAATGTAAACTTCCACTTAACAGCAACAGCTGGATTTTCAGACAAATAGGCTGACATTGAACACAGCTGAAGGTATTGGAGGTGACCTTTGAATAGGGCAACATAGTATAGGAAACTGTGCCTCATGCCAGAGAAGAGCCTGTGCTATACACAGAGATAACCTACAGGAATGATCTTGCTAGATGCTTTAAAACCAAATCTAAAACATGTAAAGTTATAGCACAGCCTAGAAAAATCTCCTGGCTAGCTGTACTGCAGAACTAGACCTCTATTATGTTCTTCAAGCCTAGGTATTTAATGATACAGAAGTTTAGATCTAGATAGGCAGAGGATCTTGGTTGCATATCCTGAATTCACTCCTCAAGCAATTTCAGCTTGTTGGAGACATTCAAAATCACAATTCATATTTGAGCTAGGTAGTAAGAGCTACCTAGCTATTGGAATAACATCTCGATTTTCAATAGACAAAGAGCTCAAGCTCTGAAAGCCCAACACAAATCTAAAATAAATAAACAATTTTGAGACAGCATTTGCATCCTTCTACAAAAGCAGTTTTCTTAGAATTTGGTGGTTATAACAGGCAAAGTTAAAAGCTCATTTATTGTTGTCAGTAATTCCACTGGGTTTAAAACGTTTTACTTTCTGGACAAACAGTATCAGGACATCACTCTGTAACTAAGGCTCAGAGAAGTGTAGCAACACAAGGAAAAGGCTACCAGTTGAAAACAATGGTGCCAAACATGAAGTTTGCTATCCTCAATTGCCTCTTATGTCGTTTAGCCTCAAATGCTCACCACAACTTCTATATAAAAATGATACCTAACGATAGCAAAAAAGGATAAACATGCCTATTTATTTACAGCAACCGTTTTTATTAGCACAAGTCTGCAGTACATAATGATTACATTTACCATGGGGAATTGGTACATGAACATAACACATCTTATTCTTTTTTCATCCCTTATCCCTCCCACCTCTCCCTGTTCCTTCTGACTCTTGGGGCCCTTCCCATTTGCAAAAGCTCTGTTTTCGTTTTTTTCTTTCAATTTTTTTATCTTTTTACCCTCCCCTCCCACCATCTTTTTTACCTCTTCCCACTTGAAAAAGATCTCCCTACTTCCTATTAACTATCTTTTATTTTCCTCCTTATATTATGGGTTTCTCAGATAAGAGAGACCATGCAATATTTACTATGTGACATTTGTGTGTCTCACTTATTTCACCTAATATTATGGTCTCAAGATGTATCCATCTTCCTACAAATGACTCAAGTTTATTCTTTGTGGCAGAGTAGCACTCCACTGTACATAAATAATACATTTTCTTTATCCATTCATCTGTTGATGGACACGTAGGCCATTTCCAAGATTTAGCTATTATGAATTGTGCTAATTATAAGCATAGGTGTGTATGTAACACTGTAATATGATGATGTTAACTCTTTTGGGGACATACCTAGAAGGGAAATAGCTAGGTCAAATGGAATTTCTAGCTTCAGTTTTTTGAGGAATCTCCATAATGATTTCCATAGCGGTTGTATTATTTTAATTCCTACCAAAAATGTAGAAGGGTTCCTTTTCCCCCACAGCCTCAAAATCATTTGTTATTATTTGATTTCTTGATGAAGGTCATTCTTTCTGGAGAAAGATGGAATCTCAGTGATGTTTTAATTGCATTTCTGTAATAGCCAGTGATATTAAGCATTTTTTTCATGTATTTATTGGCCATTTGTACTTCTCAGTTGTCCATTTTCAGAATATGTCTTTTATTTTGGGAGGTCTAATTTTTTTTTTAGTTCTTTATATATATTTTTTGGGGGGGTGCTGGGGATCAAACTCAGGGCTATGTATTTGCAAGGCAAGCACTCTAACTATAGAGCTAAATCCTCAGCCAAGTTTTTTATATATTTTTATGCTAGTCTTCTGTCCAAGGAATAGCTGACACTGGGAAATTTTTTTCCTATTCTGTAGGTTCTTTATTCACTCTGTTGGTGGTTTCCTTTGCTGTGTCAAAGCTTTTATCCCATTTGGTGATTCTCAGTGTTATTTCTTGTGCCACTGGGGTTCTGTTCAGAAAGTCCTTGCCTATACTACGACTTCAAGAGTTTTACCTATTTTATCTTCCAGAAAATTGTGTTTCTGTTTTAAAATGTAGATCCTTGACCCATTTTGATTTTTAGTATGTGATGAGATACACGGGTCTAGACTCAAGCATCTGCATATTTTCTTTTATTAAACAGGCTATGTTTCCTACAGGCTATACTTCCAAAACTGATACATAGATTTCATGCAGTCCCAATCAAAATAACAACAGCAGCCCACACAGATCTAAGAAGAACAATCTTAAAATTCATATGGAATCAGATGAGACCCAGATAGCAAAGGTAATCTTGCACAACAAAAGCAAAGCAGGAGGCATGACAATCCCAGCTATATTACAAAGCAACAGTGATTAAAAACAGCAAAGTACTGGTACAAAAACAGAGATTCATGTCGATAGAACACATAGAGGATGTAGAAACAACCCCAGGCATATTCACCTATTTGATCTTTGACAAAACAGTTATTGATTTGGTAAATATTATTCACAGTCAGATGATTATCTTTTATCAATTTATCCAGATGATGAGCTTTTATGCCTTTATTTATACATAAGTTTATTTAAGGATGGGAGAGTAAAGAAAGTTAAAAGGTGCTTTTGATGTTCTCCTCAGCATTCTAATGAGGGAGGGACTAAAATGCACTTTTCAGGCCCCCAGCCAACGTTTCACTTGATTGTGCATTTCATCACCATGATCATAAAGCACAAATATTACAATAATTTGAAAAATATCCCAAACCATCATTCAGTGTTTGCTGTGCACCAGGAAATATCCTGAAAGTCTTGTGCGGATTATCTCATTTAAAACTTTCTGCAGCTGGGCATGTAGGCACAAGTCTGTAATCCTAGCACTCTGGGAGGCTGAGAAGATCACAAATTCAGTCCAGCCCAAGAAACTTAGTGAGTGAATGAGACCCTGTCTCAAAATAAAAAATAAAAATATTAAAAATCACTATAACCTTAAAAGGCCAGCATAGTTATTTCTTAATATGGTATTAATAGCTGATGCTGAGCACTATTTTTAGAGAAGTGATTAAATTATTCCTAGCAAAAAATCTTGCAATGGAACTGCTATCCTCACTTTTATAGATGAAGAAACTGCCTTTTCTCCTAAACAGAGTCATTATTTGCATCAAATGAGAAAAGGTGTATGAGTAATTAACATGGAATTTCCCTTACCCTTCACACACACACTTCCAAATTACTAGAGTGAAAAGACAGACTGTATGCCAGTTAAACATAAAAGCCACATTTCTGGTCTTGTGGCTTTTTGTTTCTTCACTTTCTTTAACAATTTCTGACATTTCCATAAGCTGGTTCAAAAGGAAGAATGCCATGCCATTTTGAGAGCACAGAGTAATTTACTTTGTAATTGATTGGATAAAATGTCAAGAAAATGAAGAAACAAGAGCATACTGGTGTTGGATGCAGCTATAAAAGCAACCCAGCATAACTTGGGTGGAAGTTCTTAAAAGCATTTTAGAAGGGAATTTTACACATCTTTACTACACTAGTTTACTTAAAGATGCTGCTGCTTTGGCTTTAATATTTATTTCTGGAAGTGACAAGGCACAAATTGGACAATTGTAACTCAGTGCTTCCTGGGGGAGCCCTTATAGCACAGGAGAAATGGAGTGGTAAAAACACACAATGTCTCCATTACTGCATCCCAGGCTTAGGGCAGCTTCTGCTCACACCACACCATATTTACAAGGCCTCAGTCACACAAAGACACCTGATGAAAATACTGACCCTCCTAAGAGTAAATATTGAACATATGAATGAACATGTGTATTCCTGAGTGGACTCTCTGCTTGATTTGAGAAGATGAAATTCCAAAGCCAAAGAGGAGAGAGTTTTAAACAATTTCACCTACTACCTGCTGCTATACTTCCTGTCCCATAAGTGTAGCTAAATGATGATAATAATTTAATGTTTATTAAGTGACTTTTTATGTCAAACTCTCTAAGTGATCCATATTATCCCTCTTACTACTCATCATGTACCTCGATATAGATATTTTTCTAGTTCCATCTTAAGGAATTTGAGGAATTCATTAAGAATTTAAACTTAGAAAGATGAATATACCACTGATAAGTAAAAGCTCTGATATAAAGCTTTGTATTTTGCTTCTAGCTTTCATGCTTCAAACATGAAGGTATAACTTCTGATAAAAATGATAACAATGATAATTAGAAGAATAAAATAATTTATTTTAATCAATAAATTAGCAGGTAGTTGTATCATATGTAGACAGTGATGAACAAGGCAGCCATATCTGTTTTCTTTCAACATGGAACTTTTGTTTAGAAAAGAAAATAGATATTGAACACATAAACATTAAATTCATATATAAACAATGTGTTTCAACAACATTCAGAAAAACCTAGGTGAGTGGCATCTCAATGGAAAGAGAAAGGATGAGTAAGTATAAAGTAGATCAATAAAAGAGTGTGAAATGCCTTCCAAGGCAGGTAGTGGTGCATGTATGAAGACAGGAAGAAGCATTTCCACACAAACCAGTCCTGTGCACTTCTACCCACATACCACTCATATACAAAGGATGATTTCAGTGTTCTAGACTATACAAAGACAAACAAAGTGAAGTTCTCTCTCTAGAAAGTCACGATCCAGTGGGAAAAAGAAATCCACACATTAATATAAGGAAAATGTGGGGAGGGGACTAGGGTGAAGTAAAAAGAGTTAAGATGTGTTATGTACATGTTCCAACTCTCCACAATGAATGTAGTCATTGTGTACAGCAAACATGTAGTAATAAACACAATAAACATGATAAAGGAACACAGAAGTAGTTGACTTGAGAAGACTCAAACAAGAGGCCAAGGGAGGATGAAGAGACAAGTTAACATGGACATGGAGGGGATGTTTTAACTGGCCCTTGAAGGATAGGTGTTAACTTTCAAGATGTGGTGTGTGAAGAATAAATGTGAAAGTGGGGGTTAGGCCGGCTAGTGAAGGCTCTACATCAGCCCCAAATATGAATGAGACCCTAATGTGAGGGAGCAGAAGCAACTGCTAAATATTGAGGAATGGGGAGAAGAGCAGCAGGGACAGCAGGACAAGCCTAAGCAGGAGAAGACTGTGCTTAGAAAACTACTGGCAGGATTCACAACCACATTTTACCTCTGAGAAATTGCAGTGCTGGGGTGTCAAGCTGTGTTTAAAAGGCAGAGACAAGAAGGGACATATATCTGCACCTTATACATCAATGTGAAAAGAGTCAAGAAGTTAAAAAGAGAGAAACAAAAGACAGCATCATACCTAAGAGAACAACAACAAGACTCGTAGCCCAGAGATTATATTTCTGTTGCTGGGACCACAGACGTAACTAGTCATTGAGTAGAGGTAAAGAAAATTTAAAATTCTCTAAAACACATACGTTAATTTACAGAAGCAGAAATGAGTAAGATCAAAAACATGAATATGGTAAAGAGAAGGAAGAAGCTGGAGAACTGACCTGTGATTAATAAACAGTTGTCAACTCCTTAGTATAATACACTGTAATAAATAATAAAAAGCAGAAATACACCTATACAATATTCCTACAATAAATAATAATGAATAAAATATTTGTAGAATTATTTATAGTGCTGGAAGCATGTATTCTGACATGTATTCCAAATAATCTTATAAACCACCTCGCGAGATAAGTATAAATCATGTCAAAATGGAATGCCAGTAGATACTTATCTATTGAGAGATAAATGACCAAGAAATAATATTCTAAATACCTAAATCCTGTCCTAGACCAGTCATTCCTCTACAAGACACCTGATTTTTAAAAGAATGCCCAAAGGGCAAGGAACAATTTATTACTAGCTGGGGTCCTGACCCAAACATGACACAAGACTCTAGAGCTCCGGTGTGAGCAATGTGAAGGGCTTCATTTTCCCTAGCAAATCAAGTCAAGCAGGGTAAAGCCAAAGACATTCTAAAGGCTTATACTGTCTCTTTCTACCCCAACAACAACAATAACAAAAGCCCTGAAGATCAAGTTTTGCCATTCCAATAGAAGAAAATGCCATGCTGCAATGCATGAGCCAGTGGGAAGTAGTAGAAATTGCAAAAGCAAGGGAGTATTTGCCCTGGATCTCAATCTGAACTCTGGAAACTTTTAAAATCACTCTCCCTTCACCAGTCATGTGGCAAGAAAAAAAAAAAAAAAAAACAACTTGCTCTCCAAATTCACAGAAGAGAGTAGAGGGCCATTTAAAAGGGCTATACTGATGTGTGTGCCAGTTATCAACCTGGCACAGCCCTTAGCGCTGTGATAACAGAATGAACCCAAACAAATTATTGCAGCATTCCTCTAAGAAAGAAGCTCTCAGTTTCCTTCTCCTACAAAGAAGTATTAATATCTCTGCTTTATAGTTTTCAGTGACTTGGCTAAGAATAACAATAATAAAAAGTGAAACCAATGAGAAATGGAATTTTCAATTTAAAATTTCCAGCTCTTGGGAATTTCAACTTAAAATTCCCAAGCCTTAGCAAAATGGGAACTTTAGTGTTTCGTGAAATTAAATTTCCATGATTTGATTTGTGTATTCTTACACGATGCTTTTGTTTCCAAAATCTCAACTTAAAAACTCATTTTCTGGAGCAGAAATGCCTGAAGTAAGGTGAAATAAAATAGCGATATTGTCACCATGCTGATTTCTTCTTTGAAACATACAAATATCTAAGGAGAGACTTGAAACTGAAGAGCCGAAACTTTTGTTGAATATAAGGAGAGCAGAGAGCAGCCGTGGACTTGAGTCCACATATATTTGGTGATTTTGAGCAGGAGCCCTACTATTGCCCTCTTCAACATTTGCAAATTCAAGAGAAAGCAGGGAAAAGTTGTTCTAATAAAGTTCTGTAACAAGGCACTAGTATGACCAGCCAAGAGTTGATACAGTATGTTCTGGACACCACTTTAATCTAATATTTTGCCTCATGAGAGTTTGTCTGGTTTTAATAAACGTCCTCAATAAAGATGGATTACTCTGGACATTTCTTTTGCTTCTAATTTAAGAATTTGGTACATAAAAGTATAGAGAGTGTGAAGGAAATGGATCCTGATCTTTTGACTTTTGGCATGATTTCTGAGGCAGGTGTCAGAGAGGGTCATAGCTACTATCTTGCCAAATCTTATCAAAACCTAAAAGACAAAAAGAGAAGAAAAAAACTATACACTTTATAATTAACATCAAAAAGGAAGTCATTTTATTTTTAGTACATTTGCTTTGGAAAGAGAGCCAACTAATTGGAAAGAGTCCATAATTTAACCAACATCAGATCTGCTTACTACATTTCCTATTGAAACTTGATAAATGTTAATTTCTAGATTTACTGACTTCACAGTTTTCCCCAGTTAATGATCAGCAAGCACTCTTTATTACTTTGAATGAAAACAAAATGAAAACCTGAAATCCTGTGATCAAGAATTGATTTCTAGCAGATAAACAAAATTGTTTGGTCTATTTTTATGGTTGACACAATCGTATTCAAAAGCCATAAACAACGTACATTCACTTCAATACTTTTTCAGTCCGTCTTTGGTCATAAACTTTAATTAAAACAAAGCATCCCTTGGGTAAATCAAAGGAAGTGCCATTGAAATAATATAAACACCAGAGAAAACCTTGGGCTGTTTCCATACTTGAGTCTGATTAGATGGAAAAGCACCAAGTGCTTGTGTCAGTAGACCAACCAAGAGAGTTTGTGATTAGAACTGCCTGTAGTATTAAAGATCGCTGGCAGTTTCTGGGATAAGCTGTGCCAAATTTCTCTATTCCAAGAGAGTTTTCCACTTGGAGACTATAGTATCTACAGATGATATCTTTCCTGAGCAGAGTGTCCTCTATTTAGCTGTCGGAAGGCCTATCACATGACTCAGACTGTCCGTCCCTTTCTAGCTTATACTAGAGTTATGACAGAGGGAACATGTTTTCTATTACACCCACAACAAAGTGTTGATTAAGGTGGCACATGTCAGACTTGGGAGTTGCGGTGCTCAAAAACAGTATAGACCTTTTACAGATGCTGAAATTGTTTCCAGAAAACACAGCATTCAACTTTTCTTTTTGTTCTTTTCTTTTTCTGTTTAAGGTAGAAAAGAACTCAGGACCTTCTGAGCTTATTTTTAAACTGGAAATTTAATTTTGCCCTTTGGAAAAAATAAAAGGGTTTGCAATATTCAGAGCTTTCTTCTGTGACGGTGGTCAGAGAATCTTTTGAAAATTAAGAAGTGGATTTCATAAGAGGCAAAAGTTTCAAATTTTAATGAGATCTGGTACTCTCTGTAAAGAGATCTGGTATTCTCTTAAGGAGAGTATTCCTAACTTTTTCAAAATGCTGAGTCCTTGTAAAATCTATCACAACTTTCTCAGAAAATAATTATATGGGATCACAAACCCTACCTGGAACACACCAAGAGTTCCAAGGGCATAGGTTAAAGACTCCCATTCTAAGCAAAAGCAAAAATAATTACAAAGGTAGCAGATTGAACTTTTACTAGTAGGTAGAAATAGAATCGCATCACAATATGCAATACCGATGAGTGCATGTAATTTAAGCAGATGTTGGGATTTGGTTGATTCTTCTTATACTGTAAAGTAGCAAAAAAGCAGAGGTTATTACAAAGGCCAGCAAGCCCTTTATGTGTGCATCTTCTATGGCAGAAAAACTCCTTGGAGAGTATATTGATCATTGGTCAAAACTGCATGGCTTCCCATTTAGGAGTTTCACAAGGCGCAATGTCAAGGTGACAATCACCAGGGCTGCCAGATGTAGGAAATAGGGTAAAGGAGACTTCTGTTAAATTGGAATTTCAAATAACTGGTAAATGTCTCAAATATTGCATAGGACATGCTTAAATTAAAAATTATTTATTATTCACCTTAAATCAAACTTAACCAGGTACCACATATTTGTCTCTAATTCTAATGCCCATTCTGGTGTTTTCCCCTTAATTATCTGACTCTGCTTCATTAATTCATTCATACTTATTTCTAAGCTCCTAGATATGGGTATTAGGCAATCTTTAGGTTTCATGCTTGTCTATTCTTTATATTTCCAGATTTTTCTTCATTCTTATTCATTCTACCACTTCAATATATTTACCAATGACCCTGAAGTCCATAAGGTTACTCAAATTCTAGATTGCTTTTTCCATTTGTTTGTTATGCCATATGGCAGAAATAAACTCATTAAACTCTCATAATAACATATCAAACTACCACCAAATAGCAAAGCATCTTTTGCCCTGTTATTTCTCTTTTCTTCTTATTTAACAACTCCAAAACAATTGGTTAACTAAATCCACTGCCTTTTTTCATTTCCCTTTCATTGTACTCTGGTTTAGATCTTCGATATCTCTTTCCTGTATTACTTAGTTTGACTCATATTCATTGGCCAATAAAATACACCTCTATCATGTCTACATGAATTGTCTTTTCCTATTTCTTGTGTTTCCACAGTGGATACATAAAAACAGTACAACTGCTTTTTGCCCCCAAGAAAAGTATATTCCAGTGGAGGGGGCAAACATGTACAGTATATGGAGAGTTATCGAAGAATTGAATTGGCCTAGGACAGAAAAAGACAAAGTATAGTACTTATAAAAGTATGTGGGGATATATGTGACTGAAGCAGAAAATGTTTTCTGGTGGTTAGAGGAGATAACTCCTAAAATGAACTTTAAATGAAATGAGCATTAGCCTTCAAGAGAGAAACTGAAGTTCCAGACAAAAGACATACTGTTCCACAAGTCAATATAAAAAATGACATTTTCAAGAAATTTCAATAGTCCAGTATAGCTGGAATATGTGAATTTAAGGAAAGAGTTAGGAGGCTGTACAAGGGCCACACTAAAGATTGCATTCTACCAAGAAAACAATGGACAGTCCTTAAAGCATGTTATGTAGAGTGGTGACATGGTTGTATGAGAGTATGAAAGTGTGTGAAAAAACAGTTTGTAGGTGAAAATCCTGGGCCAGGGAGATGGCTATAGATTATTTAAGGGCTCTCTCTGGGAATGACAGAAGGCCTTACCTGAGTCCTACCAATAGTAATCCAGGCAAAAGAGACATTTTAGGGAGAACTTAGACTATAACCAGCTATGTATGTTCAACCGAGATATGGATGGTGATGATTAGATGTGGAATATGAGAAAAATCAGGTCTTTGATTACATTATCAAACATTCCCTTATTCCTATTGTCTACAGTAGTGGTATTCAACTGACGGTGATTTTATCTTCTACAGGATATGGTAGTCTGGAGACATTTTTAGTTGTCAGAAAAGGGGGGAATATAGAGGAAAGAAATGACACTAGGTCAGAGATGATGATAGGACAGCCCCTCACAATTAAGTTATCCTGTTCAAAATAAGCAGTGCCAAATTGAGGAACCTTATTTCACAGCATTAATATCACTTACCCCGAAATTTCAAGCTCTTTAGAATATTGCCTACCTTTCTTTTCATGCTAAATTCCTATCCCCCTACAAATGTTCTACATAGCAAGCATAAATGACCTATTTATGTTGTCTCAAATATGCCTCTCACTTCCCACCTTGCCAACTTTGTTTTCACTATTATCCTCTCATCCAGGAATCCCCCTCGCTCCACATTTCCTTGTCAAAATACCACTGTTACCTCTACCATGCAGTATTTTATAAATTTTGCTTCTGGACAAACTCCTTCCTTCCTCATCACTTTTTTGGCATTCTCTACATATATCTAGTCAATGTGCTGCTAAATGATTGGCTTTGTCTTATCCTGCCCCCTGAAGAAAGCCTCTGATAGGTCAAGAATAGTGCCTTCAAAGAAGTAAGTGTTCAATAAATATTCATTAAAATTTGATATAATTTTCTAAATACCAGTTGTCTGAAATCATCACTACCTTCCCTTTCTTTTATGCATGTGGGAAATTCAGAATTGACAGATTCTCATTTATATGTAGTACCAAGAAGTCAAAACCAATACTCAGTTCTATAGATAGTATAATTGCTTAGGAGATTGAACACACCTATAATCGCATCCCACGAAATATCTCAGACTTTTGTCCTTAGGTTGTTGTTCCAGTCCAGGTTTTGGATTTGTTTGGTGGGGTAGATGCTTAGAATTCTTTATACATCTTTCCACCTTGATTTACCTGTCTACCAGGTACTCTACATTGTCCTCCAACTGCTCATTTTAAGCTATTTAATTCTGCAATGCATGTTTCATTGCTCATATCTTTAGAAAATGTTTCTGCCTGGTAAAATAAAACCTGTTCTTTGTCAGCTTAATAGATACCACTAAACTATTTCATAGAAATACTGGGAAATAGGAATGGCATGGGTGACCAAGTCTTAGCATTTGAATTTTTTTTCCTTATTTCCTTTTGGCTGTTATAAGACTTTCTTAAAGGACTGAATATTGCTTAGTCCTCTGAGGGTTGTGCACATATGACAAGCACTTCATTTGCCCATGCTCAAACTAATTTCTTACCACACATGAGGCAGTTTATTTATTTTTTGAACCTGCAAGATCTATGAAACTGAAAGAAACCTGTGAATCACCTTGTGACTGTATATGGTGAGGGTAGGCTTGGCAGTCTAGTTTCTGCTACTGTGTTTGGCCTTGGAATGTGCATATCAGTCTTAACAGCACACAGACAGATCTTCAGCAGGCAAGATGACAGAGAAACCAAGCTAACTTCTAACTTGTAGAGAACTTTTCTCTGTTGGATATAGCTACATTAAAAAATGAGGCAAAGCATGCTTTTGTCAAAAGCAGACTTTTTTGAATCATCTGCTTTGGGGTAGCTTTGTTTTATGGCCCATCCTCTTTCCCCCAATCTCCCAAACAGTCCAGCTTTTTTGGAAGCTGGGTCTTAGGGACATAGGCCACTTTATGTTATAAAGGGTGAATGATGAGATCTAATTTTATTCTTCTCTTTTAGTCTATAATTAGTGCCAATTAATATTCTAGAAGACGGATCAGTTGATCAATCAATCAGTATATGTAAACGAAAGCCGTACAAAACCAATTCTTCTTGAGAACATAAAAAGTGGAAAAAGTCAGTGTTTCGATGTTTTCTGAAACTAGATATTCTAATCAGAATTACAAGCCATTTACATCCATCCTCCTTCCTCTGGGTTGACATGGGTAAATGCATTTTTCTTATTTATGCCTAACCAAAGGAAAACATATTTCATTACAATATGAGTCTCTGAAGAGCATGGATGACATCCTATTCATCTTTATTTGTCTTCTTATCACCTGGCCCAGGGCTTTGCATGTTTTAGGCACTGCATAATCATTATTGACTTTGAATTTGTTCAGCCTTGTGGTATGGAGACAGGAATGCTCTGAAATGGCTCTGCCAAACCTCCCTAACTACAAGTTCTCTCTTTATATTGATTAGTGTTGAGACTTCAGTTTCCTTGTAAACTAGCCAGTTAACATTTATCGCAATTAACACTTCTCATACTGATATAAAAACCAATTTTTCTTTCATAAAATTTGAACAAAAATTTAAAAAAAAAGTACTACCTAGAAAAGTAGAGGGAAATGAAGAAAATGATTAATATTATGCAAGTAAGAAACTGATTATATTTTATTGAAATAAAAAAGGTAAAACCATTGAATTTTGTTAATTATATAATTTATTCAAGTATTAAGACTGTGTTGTATTATGATACTTTGTTTTTATATAGCAATAGCAATGAAACGAAACTCAGAGAACGGCAAGAGTTTTTAATTGCAACTATAATTCCTAAACAGGTACTTTTAATAGTATTCTTTCAAATGTTTTTAAAATTTTAGTATAAATAATATTTAATGCAAGTCCAGCTAACATAAAATGAAGCACTTATTGTAAAGACTAAAATGTATTTTATTGGGAAAGAGAAGGAATTGGTAAATGGGAAGGGGAATAAGGGGAAGGAAGGAATGGAGGGACAAGAAAAAAAAGAATAGAAAGAAAAAAGTGGAATCAAAACTTTTGTAAAGAAGGAGTGAGAAGGGGTTGAAGGGAGGGGAGGGAAGCAGGAAAAAAAGAAGCAGCAAGATATACCATGTATAGGTATAAATGCTCTACAATGAATATTATCATTGTGTATATCTAAAATGTGCCACTAAAATAAAATTTTGTAAAAATGCACTCATTTATCAATAATGTGTTAAATATTAATAAGTTGTATAATAATTCCATACACAAAGTCTTTATATCTTTACATCTTTGTGCAAGAACTCTCACACATTATGTTGATTCTCCTAATTCTGAGGCCAACAAGGAATGCATGTTTCTTCTAGTTTAGAGAAGAAAATGGAGGCACATGATTTTAATAACTTGTCTAAGTACAGTTTCTTCCAGTAAGAATCAGTGAGAAGAATGCCACTCCCAAAATTTGAAGGCAATTTGTGCCTGATTCCTTTATTTTATCACTAGAACACAGCAAAAAGAATTGTGGCACATAATGAACACCAAACATTTTAATCATTCATTTATTCAAAAGTAATTTACAAATATTCATAATGACTCTAAGACCAGTGTTTTATTCCTGCTGTACAGATGGTGAATTCAGAATCAAGGTAAAAGATGTTGTGGTGTACCCCCTGGATTAGCCTTCATCATTCTTTCTCTCAACTCACAGATCATACCTATGTCCCTTTCATAGGTGTCCCAACTATTTTGCCCAAGTTTATAATTTCTTCTGGGACAGATTGTATTCAGTGATTGGTCAATGAAGGTTAACTGTGCCCCCTGCTTTTTTTTTTTTTCCTGGAAAGAGATATCTGAAGAATGACCTCAGCTTTGCTACTCTCTGTGGGATCATCTGAGGCTGCTATTGTAACCACACTGCAGCTCAGCTTCCTCTGCTACCCAATTTTGCTTACCTTATTCCCACCCAAATGTTGCTCCTGAGAGGACTCTTCTAAGAAGCCTCTGGCAGCCAAGTCTCCAAGTCTCAAGTAAGTTTGTTTCCCCATGGTTCTTTAGGTAAATTGTGACCTCTGGTACCACGCTCCTATGAAAGAAAAATCTAAAATGAGATTCTGACTTTTAGGATATGCCAGAGTCCCTTTAAACTTTATCCCCCATCCCCAGTGCACCCCAACCCCCAGTGGTATTCAGGAGTGAACCCAGCGACCACTGAGCTACATTTCCAGCCCTTTATGTATTTTTTAAAATGTCAAGATAGGTTCTCACTAAGTTTCCTGGGCTGGCCTGAAACTTATGATCTTCCTGCCCCAGCCTCATGTTTAGCTGGAAGAGGTGTGCACCATCATGTGTAGTTAGTCTCATTAAAGTTAAAGCTTCAGGAGCCTCTTGATCTCTTTGGGCTCCTCAGAGCAGCACATAAGGAAAGGAATCACTGTCATAACAGAAACAATTCACCTTGATAATCCGGAGGACATCAGTCTATTTTACTTTAAAAAAAATGACAAAGGAAGTGTGTATTTGATACCTATGGGACCCACTGGGGAATCTTCTTTGCACTCCAGTGGCCAATTTATTGGTAATGGACAAATAGCTCAGCACAGCGTAAGAAAAATATGGGGCACAGAGACTCAGAGCTGCGAATCTAGTCACCATTCAGAATAAGCCACTTAGACCAACAGAGGTGTTAGACAGGCATGCAGGGAAATCTAGAATGCATGGTAGAGAAGGGAGGTGGTGAATATCAGGTACAGCTTTGAGACGAGTTGCCGTGACTGAGGCTGTTTTTTCTCCATATTTTATCTTTAAAGTTTCTCCCAAAGGAAAAAATCAACCAGAATGGAGTAGCTCTTCACAGATAAAGTGAATATACTATGTGAAGCAAATGCATTTGAGTGGCAGAGGCATACATGGTACTGGATAATGTGTAGGTAGTGTCCCCAGATCTCTCTCAGGATCAAGGCATTTATTCCTCATTCTTGATCCTTACCAAGAGCGGCCCTTGGCTAGCAGGACCCATCCAATCAAATGTATGTCCCTCCCCAAGAAAAGACCACAACCAGTGATGTATCAATGGAGAGACACGATGGCTCAATCCACTGGCCTCCATTTGGGACCTCTCTAAAGGAATATCTTTTCTCCAGAGCTCACTGTGACTTGCCTGAGACTACTGTGAAGACTGTATCATACTTTGACTTTGCCGTCTTCCTAGTCCTGCTCCCTTTTGCTACTGAATAAACTGCCTGCAACCACATAACCAAACTGGGTTTTCCAGGCTCTCACAACATTGCTTTCGATGATCAAGAATCTAACTGGGTGTCATTTCACCCTTTATACTATACAGCCTTAAAAATTTCAAAATTTGTTTTATTCTTATCTTGGTTAAATTTTGCCGCTCAAGTAACAGAAGCAAAATGACTGCTTCTTTTGTCTTCTAAGGATTCTGGCTCTTGGGTTATGATCTCCTTACTCAACAGAAAACTGACCATATCACTCTTGAGTCTTAAATTCATCTTATGTAGCAGACTTTTTAACAACAAATATTTTATAAGGCTCGTCTGTTTGCTGACTCAGAACCTGTGTGGAGCAGGTCTGACAAAAGAGATTGTCATGATCTATTAAATCAATAACCCATGCACTAAAGAAAATTTACATTATGAGTTCCACTCCACTCTCCCATATGCATCACTATAAACTTTGGGGGGAAAGCCGGCTGTGGCAACTGGTGCATAAAGTGGTAATTTCTAGTGTTTTTTTTTTCTTATGTGATACCAGAAATCATTGAGTGAAATTTAGTTCTAAGGCTTTCTAGTCAATCATACCAAAATTAAGCATCACAGAACTAGAGAGACATCAAACTGAGTGGAACTTCAAGAGATCATTTCATGAAACTTGACTTAAAGCAAGATTTTTCTGAACTATTTCAAAGATAATTTTTTTCTGCAGTGTTCTTACAGCTTTCCAAAGTTACTCATTCCAGGATTCCAAACTCCTCATCAAAAGCAAATTCTTCTGCATGTAATAATAAAGGTTTTTTTTAAATTTCCTTTATATTGGAAAAGTAAAGCAGCTATCTAATATCTTCCTAAGCATCTTTCCTATATTTGGAAAAGATAAACTTGTGGTTAGATTTTGCTTACTAAAATTTCCTCTAAGTTTAAATCTTCTTGTTAAATACAGAGAAATTAGAGTGAAACCTTGGATAAAAATTAGTACAGAGTCCTTACCAGTAACATTTCATCATGTAGAATTGATTCATGTATGGATGACACAGATAACTGGCCTACTAAAATCCCAATTCTCAATCATGAGGCAACAAGCAAGTAAACAAAACGCCAACGTGATAAAGACGGTGGACCAAAAAAGTAGTAGCAAAAAAATGAGACTCTGTTTCAGTCACTATTCATCAAGTCTTCCATTACTTGCAGCTCAACATAATCTTAATTACCATCATGACAAGATATTCACTACTGTGCTTCTACAAGTGATGTATACACCAGCACCCACCTTCCCTTCCTAATTCAAAGGTTGAGTGGTATATTACTGTCCATTTACACCATTTCATCTAATGCAAAATCTTTCCATACTAGACCAATAGTTTTTCCTTCCTAACTGTACCATTCTTTTTAGGTTGAAATAAGATAGGACTTGAAAGTAGCCATATCAAGAGAGAAGGTATGTAGGGTGGGTATGGAGCCTAATTTCAGTATTAGCACATGCTAACCAAGGGGATTTTAAAGGGAACTGTTTTATCATAGCTTTGGGTGGTTGAATGAAGAGGGGTGTCAGTAAGGAAGGGATCCTTAGTAATCTCTGGACCCAGTTTCATCTGGATTACTTTTTTCAGTGTGTATCTTGTTTCCATTCTTTGCCACATGGAAAGTAATGCAGCAACTTCTCTCAAATATTAAAACTTCTTTCAAAATGTTTTTCTTTAGAAAAGACATCCCAGAAAAGGCAATTTCTTCCCTAACCAAGGATTAATTCTCAGTACCAAAGGTTTTTTGAATAACATTGGTCATCCATTAGTGGGCCGACAGCTTTAATTCCAGTAATGGTACCTTGAGATTCTGGTTTTTACTCTGTAGCCATAAGAGGCAGGAATTTGCCAACATATCCTACATGCGAATGTTATTAGTAGGCTCAGAATATTACCTGCCTTAACACCACCAGTTGCCTATAGCACCTTCTTTTGATGGATGTTATTTATTTCTTGGTAGAAACAACACTTGATAAATGTGGAATATATGGCTAACAGAAAAACATGATTTTTCATGCTGATTTTTAAGATATTTGTACAATTCAAAAAATTACAAGGGAAAGGGGAAAAAAGGAGAAAGACAGAGTAAGGGAGAGAGAACGGGGAGTAAGTATGAACAATGTAAAAACCTGGATTTCTATTTTCATTGAAACATTTTCATATTCCTGAGATTATAAAAGTACAAATATGTCCATTTAGGGGTTGATTAGAATTTGGTAAATTTTAGCCTGTGGTATGACTTTGCCTACTTAGACGAAGAAAGAACTTCACTCTTATGGAAAATGAGACAGTCCTGGCTTTATTATACAAATGCTCAGAACACAATTCAATTATCTAAAAGACCCTATCCATCAAATGTTTTGTAGCAAAATTACTATAAAATCAAATTAGAAGCCATGATAGAAAAACTGGTAATATTTTGACATTTATACGTCATTCCTATCATAATTCAATAGGAATGTGTAAGATGACTTACAAGTAGAGTGCAGCATTCACCTACCTGCCCTCTTTGTCCCTGAAATGGTCAGAATGTGTTTATTTTATTAAAAACTATAGGAGAACCCAGAGTCCCTTAGCATCCTTTGTAAAAATATCATAATTAGTGAACAAAAGATGCCAAACTCTACCAAGATTTGTTAGCAATTTGCTACAATCAGACCAACTTAAGCACAAGTTTGTAACTTGCCCAATTCCATCGAAAGACTACATAATGAAAAACCTTTTGACAAGTTGATTAATAATACTGAGCTGTTAAAGTTCAGCTGAGTGAGCAATTAAACATTCCAAACAGCAATGAACCTTCAGAAGGTAATTTATGATAATTTTATGCACAAGTGCTCAGTGGCTTTTTAATTTGATAGAATGTTAGTAGCACGAATTTCTAACAAGGGAGTGTCAGGGTTCCATACATCACTGAGATTACTTAAACATTTCAAATGTGGCTGATGAATGAAGTTTCTTGAGATGTAGAGAGATACAGAAGGTGTTGGGAGGTTGAGATTATTCATCATATCAATTATTGAGAGTGGATGCACTGACATCATACTCCCTGATCATATTTTATGTCCACAGTAAAGATAAGTCAAGCTTGAAATAACAGACTTTCCTAACTACAGTATCTGCAGGTAATTCAACTCCCTTTGCTTGCTCCCCCTTCTTCTTTACACCTTCCTTCAAACTCATTACCACCTCTTCCATTCATACCCAGACTTGTAAATATCCAGACCCTTTACTTTGAGAAATTACAGTGAAATGACTAAGAATAAAGGCAAGAAGAGAAGAACAAAAGAACGAGAGAAACAAGAATGAATACAAATCTAGAGTCATAGACTCACAGTCAGAAAGCACTGATGGAATAATTTCCTTTAGGTCCCATCATTTTCACCAATATATATGTGCACAAAACCATGCTTTCATTTCATACACACACACACACACACACACAGAGGTGCGCACAAAAACACACACACCAAATGCAGAACTCTCCTCTACAACATCCCAGCAATGGCTACCCAGGTCTCTTTTAGCACCTCCATTCTTAAATTAACACATCAGATTTCTGGCATTCTTTGTCTTTTCAGATCATGGAAAGACAACATGGCCTGTTTTACACAAAAATGAATTCATTTTTGCTGCAATTTCTATCCTAGAGCCTTCAAACTTTAAAACTAGGAAAGACCTTGGAGATCGTTTTGACTTTCTTTCTCACTTTTAGCTTGTGGAGTTTGTTCACAAAATTATTTGACCTTATGTTTTCTTCTTCTATTTTTAAATTTTGATTTAAATGAATTATCCATCTTGAAAAAAATTGATCTACTTAACAAAAATCTCGATTTCTAGCTTCAAAACTGAAAAATTAGAAATTATAGAAACACTTGTCCACATTAAATTGCCACATTAAATATGTGGGGCTTAGTAGCAGCTTTCCATTTAAAGGAGGCAGGCTTTCTTCAGTTAATCACAAACCTCGCCACCAACAGTCATACACCAGGGTAGGTTTACTCACCTATGATACCAACCTGAGCCATACAAAAATCTGAGTTTGTGATCCCTGGCTTAGATTAATTGCTTTGATTTGTGGTCATGGAAATGATGCCGACAGTAATTACATGACAATTGTCACCCAGGTAGGTAGTGACAGAACCATATAATCATTTAACTCCATTCAGTGTTGTGATACACTTTAGTTTTAGCTTAATTCACTGCTATATGTTCTCTTTTAGTGTAAAAAGGGACAAGTTATATTAATCTGAGCAAAATACAATTTATAATTCTATACTAATTTCCATACACTGAAGTGAGAATAAGATAAACCAAGCTAAATTTAACAAATGAGGGATTACGCATTTTTTTGACATGAGGTTGTTTTATTGTCTATTCACTTCTCTCCATTTTTGACACAAAATCAAAATCTTTAAAATAAAAGCAGCCCATTAGTCAGCAATCATATCACTGAAGAAATAACAAATATAAACTGGCTTTATACCTATGTAAGACTTCTGTATGTTATATATCTATACAGGAAATATCAAATACTGACAAAAAGTCAGTTCTATTTCTCTGCTGTGAGCACAGAGATTGAGTGCAAAATCACCAGGACTGTTTTCTAATGCTTTTATTTCATCAAATTGGTTGGAAAACAAAACCAAACAAATAAACATAAGCTCATCTAGCTATCATCTCTGCAGATGTCGTTTCTTGGTAATGTGCTATTATAATTCATGTCAGGTAAACAGCCTTGCAGATGAAATCAGAATTATTCAGGCAAGTTTCTTCATACCACCCTGTAAAGCTGTTTCCCTCACATGGGAAACTTCCACAAAGACTACTTGTTTACAGAGACCATGTGCCTCATGATCCTCTTTTGTGTTTCTCTCTCTTTCTGGTACGAAGCATATGTTTTTAATGTTAACACTCCCTCATCTATAGAGACCATCTGCTTATTAAAAAGAATGTTTTCACTTCTAAACCAGCTTTTTGCGTGGAGACTCTTCTCTTACAGTTCTATCCATTCATGGAAGGAGAAAAGACTGTTGTCTCCAGGTTCAAACAAAAGGGTTTGAAGAACTGGAAGCCTTTGCGGGAGCGGAATGTGTTTGTGAATCCTAAGAAAGAGGGTGTCAAATATTCCAAAGCTTGAAGTTGTGCTTTTCCTGCTCTCAAAGCCGGAGATAAAACTTGATGGTCTTGTCTCCCCTGTAATTATCGCCACTTAACTCTAGAGACTCAAGTGCTTTATTTTCCATCTTTGAATCTGCATCCATCTTTGAAACTCAGGAATTCAGATATTATGATAATGAAATATAGGTTTCACTGAAGATAATGCACTTAGATTTGAAAGTAGAATGAATAGGATTTGGTCAGCAGATGAAGTTACAGGCAGAAAGAATGCTGTGTGCAAAGCCACAGTGAAAGAATGTGTGATCTACAAAAGTACAAATTGCTCAATATTTTTAGAGGACAAGCAAGCAACAAGTCAAAGAAAACAGCAAGAAGACAAATACTGAGCATGGTGTTTAAGATAGATGCGTAAGGCTGATTTGGCTGGTAAGTCCTGAGGTTAAAATTTGATACCTCTGGGGTAAGAAGGCAAGATCTCAATTCAGAGACTAAGAAGGTAAATGATAGTTACTGAAGCTGCCCGAAGACTTGGGGAGAAGCATACTCTCGGCACAAAATCCTCATTTGACTTCTATGTCCAAGACCACAGAGTCCTTAGCCGTTATCAGCCTTTTGAGCCTTCACCTATGCACAGCTGCTGCCTACATCTTTGCTCTGCACTGCCTAGAAGAGAACGGGTTGAGGGTAAGATTCGCACTGTGGTCTGTTGAAATTTTCCCATAGGAACTTTTCTCCAGAAACACTTCAAAGAAACTAATTACTAATAGGTAATTAGTAATGGGTAGTGATGAGTGGTGGCAGAGGATGTTAAGAGAGGGGAATACTGTTGTAGCCTGAACCAACAACATTCCACTTTGGAAAGAAAGACGTGGCAGAAGATGGCAAGAAAAGCAAGCTATTAGTATCTGAGAGCTTTCCTGCCTGACTCAAGGACATGAACCAGGAGAGGAAAGGGAGACCTACAGGTAGTTAATGTGTGCAGATATTCTCTTAGCCAAATGGATATGTTTTTGGGAGGAAATAAAAGGCACAGTTTAAAATTGTGGGACAACAGCCACAAATTACACTGTGCCAGGCACACAGAGCAAAAGGTCAATCTTCTTTCTTTACGTCACTATGTACATTTCTTTCGTTCTTTTATTTTATGTTAATGTAACATGTGTAGATAATATAAAGTATAAAAAACACTGTTCTTACTTCTATAAAAAACAAAATTTCATAGTAAAATAATTAGAGAATAACATTACTTAAAACACTGTGAGCCATAATCTTAAAAGAGTAGTCAAAATGTTAATGTCCAAGTCATAGAGAAAAAAGATTCCCTCTTACAAAAAAGAAACAGGTAATAGCACGAAGCTTTCTTCTCAAAGAACTAAGAGAAGGGTTAGTCTCCTAATGATCTCTCTTCACTTGTGTCTCTTATTTCCTCCCCTTGACTTCTCTGACTTAGTGGTCAGTATCAAGGTGTCAGCGACACATGTCAGCAACATGTTTTCTATCCCTTTCTCAGCCCTTAATGTTATTGCATGCCTAACACCCTCTTGAAGTTTCAGTGCATTCCCACCTGCATTCAGAGGGAAATTCACACCTCTGATCATGGCCTAGAAGAGTTTACACAGTTCAACCTTGCCTATCCCTAGAACTCATCTGATGTCATTTTACCTCTTTTCTGTATTCATCTCATTTTATTTCAGTCAGATGCACTACAGCCAGTGAAGCACTTTTCTGCATTATGGCCTTTGTATCCCTATTCCCTGTGTCCATTTTTACAGCCTCTATTTCTATGTTTGCCTATTTTCATCACATTAACTCAAGCATCTTCCTGAACCCCCCAACTCCCCCCATCTTACCCCAGCAATTCACAAAAAAAATCAAAGTGAGCTATTGTATTTTCTTCACAAGGTTTATCAGAGTCTGGACTTGTTTATCATATTCTCACTTGTTTATTGTCTGTCTCTCCCACTGGTAAGCAGGAAACAACACTATTGTCCACGCTAAACTGCCAGTGGCCTAGCCTTGATAGACATACATTTACTCTCTTTTGAGCACATGTTGAATCATTGAACAATATCCAGGGCACTTTTGCACCATTAGAACCTGTCACACTTAAGATAAAACAGAGAAAAGGGAAGATAATGATCCCCAGCCCCCACCTACCAAAAAACAAAGGAAGACCAAATAAACTTTTAAGGACAAAGTTTTATGTTCTTAACCTTTGCTTTGAGTATCTATCTAGATTTTCAAACAACTGCCAAGAAACTAAAGGATAATGGAGACTTGTACGGGGTCCAGTTAAATCTGTTCCCTTCTAACTCCGAACTTCTCTCCTGCTATCTCTAGTGTTTCATAGACATCAGCTTGATATTCTTTGAACATGGCTCAGAACCAAAACTGGGCCGGCTGGTGCATTTCTCATAGCTCCAGGCTAAACATCTTTAGTTATCTGACAATCAATATGCACAAATGTAATTATTTGTTTTCTAGGAGTTAGATGAACAAGATCATTCTAAATTCTTGTGTTATTAATAAATGGTAATGAAAGTGAAATATTAATGACTTAGTCAAGTGTATTAAGAATTTAAAGTGCTGTGCAAACTGAAAACTTGATTCTTGGAAGGGGAAGAAAGCTCAAATGTACCAGGTGGCTTGGTGACAGCCATTTTATTTAGTGCAGTCTCAGCAGATATGTTTGATAGCCTTCAGGAAAGGCCATCGACTATGCAGGGAGAGTGCTGTACCTTATTGTCTGGGAGGGCTGTGCCCAAGTGATTAAGTGGTTAGAGCAAAACTGTACTTTCTTTTTGTTTCAAGTATGTTTAGCCCTGCATGAGATATTTCAGCATCTTGGGCCATCAATGAACAGCAGTGGCAAAATCTTATAGTTCCTGCACTGAGTTGTTACATTTACGACTTGCCTATGGTAATGATCTTTATACGTCTTACAATGTGATGGAAATAAAAGAGTCCCAGACTAGTAGTCAGCAGAAAGGCTGCTCCAGCCAGCCCAACCACGGAAAAGCTAAGTGACCCTGAGCAAGCAGTATTAAACCTCTGGGTTGAAGTTTCCTCGTCTGCACCCTGAAGGCAATAAAATCTACCTCACTGTCTTTATTAGATTGCTGAAAATGTTAGAAGACATAACAATGTATAATGCACAAACAACCTATGGTAAAAGCAGAGGATGAAATTGCTTTAAAGCTAGATTTACTTTCTTGACTCTTGTTACATTTTTGTGTCTAGCTTATTCATACTTATACAAGAGGCACATTACTCAAAAATGTTTCTTCTTTTAATATATGTTTATTCAAAAATTGTCCTATATTTCTGGATGATTTATACACTAGGCATTATACACATTTTGTATGTAAGTGTGTGGGGGTTGTGGGTGTGGGTATATTCTGTCATTTTTGTGTATTTATTATTCTGCTTGATGATTTCAATGTTAAGAGTATAAACATAAAATGGTAGAAGAAAAGCAATGAACATATTTGATTTCCCTCCAGCTGACACCATAGCTAAATATCTAGTAGCCATAATCCCCAGCCTCCACATAGGATCTGGAATTCTGGCTTACCCTAGAGCAAATGGAAAGAATTACCCCAGGACATGGCAGACAAAATGACATCCCACAAAGAATGGAAGGCAATGATGACTGGAAAAAATAATTTCTGCTTTTTCAGTAGGAAAAAATGGTCCCCTTCCTTGTTATCGCTTTGTTATTTTCCTACTAACTGTGTGGAGAATATGCTCTTTTAAGAAGGGTCAAGAAGTATCAGCCAAACAAGACTACTAAAGAGTTAGACATTGAAACAGAAATCCTATGTCATTCTCCCCTAGGAGGGGCCTGATAATTTAATAGTAAAGACTGATGCATTTTCACCAGTCCATACCTACTTTCTAGTCCCAATAAATTACAATGCGCAGGTACTAGTAAGGGTGTTCAAAATGTAGAAATTGTACTAGTTCAACACCAAATTTCATTTGTTATTTATTAACATCGCTTTGCTAAATTCTGCTTCAGACTCTGGGGTGTTTCTTAGATACTTCTGTATTTTATCACTAATTATTCCTCAGATTCTATCGTAATGATCTCTCCCTGTAACAATCCCTAATTTGTTTACTTATCTATTCAACAAATATTTACCAAAAGCCCACTAGAGTGTCTAAAGCACTGATCTGAACACTGAGAAAGATGTACTCAGTGGGAAATTTCTACTCTTAAGGACTTAATAATTGAGTCAGAGGTGACATCATTCAAATATCTTTAATGATCTTCTCATTGACATACAAAATAAAATCACTATATTTTAAAAATCAGGATAAGGGGTGGGGAAGGGGCGGGCGACCAAGATACATCATGTACAGGTACAAAATAACTATGATAAATGTGATTGTTACGTATACATTGTATCAATGCATGTTCTTGGTAAAAAAAAAATTAAAAATTAAATAAATAAAAATAAAAATCAGGATAGAAGAATTCCGTGTCACACATAAACCCCAAAATTTCAAATTTAACACAATGAAAGTACATTCTCACTGTTGTCACAACCTGATGCAGATTTCATGACCTTTCTGTGCTGATCTCCTCAAGTGGGGCCTCGGAGTCTCTGGTTTCCCCCAGGTTAACAACTCTGCCATCCTGAAGCCTTTACTTACTGCCACAGAGATGTAATGTCCCTCTTACTCCCTCCCGACTCCAATCAGGATGATGTATTACTTCTACTCAGATTCTGTCAGTGAAAATTAGTCACTCCCAAAGTACAAGATATGCAAAATACTGAGGAGGGTGGGAATTTCGGGTGAATACTAACATTTTCTGATATAATTTTCTAGAGGAAATATAAATAAGCCTTAGACTCCTGTATTACTTCATATTTTGCAATATATATAAAATACTAATTTCCATGTGCAGACTAATATCTAGCATAGTATCTGATACATAGGAAGCACTCAATATTTTTTGTGAAATATAACAAATCATTAATGGGACTAAAGATTCATACAAACATCAAATATAAGTAAGAAATTACTTAAAGTACAAGAAAAATAAACCTTATACTATTTTATATTGCTTGTAACTGGCAAGTAAGTTTTACAGGTAATAGGCATTTAAGAGATGAGGGTAATCACCTAGATCTGGCATAGACAAAACTGTTGTTTTATTTTATTTTAAGCTCATTCAATTTAGCCAAGGAAATGGCAAAGACTCGGATAGGGAGAAAGGTGATGTGTGGTAGTTTTGTGACCAAAGATGCACATGGAGACAAAGGCAAAGAATATGTGAAAACATTAAGTCAAAAATCCTGGTGTGGATTGAGAACATTGATGCAGGAAATTACTGTAAGAGAATTCTGAAGTAGGAGTTTCAGTAATTCGGTAACTGAAGCATAAAATGATCATCTGCTGTATGTAACAGTTGGAGTAAAAATAATAACACAGAGGTTAAAGAAGGCAGTGTTCATTCTGGCTCCTCTCTGAAAGCCTGTTCTAGATGTAGTCTTCAGCCCTAAATCCTGTCTCAAAATCAAATCAGAGGACAACTACAAAGACAGTGCAAGGAGAGCTGCACTAACTAAGTGCAAAAAACCTCCCCAATATTTTGGCAAAATCACCCTGTATGGAGCAAGGCATAGGCCACTAACTTGGTATAGTAAATTCTCACCAGTTTTGAGAGTCCCAGGCATCTATGTAAACAAACAACTCAAAGATGGAAAATGAAATCAGAACTAGGAGAGATGTATTGTCCACTTAGGAAAATGATTCATGCATTTATAATTTATTTATGATTATTTTAAATCATTTCTTGCAGAGAGGGAATTAGTGTATATAATTGGATTTATATAAATGTTTTATTGTTATCTATAGAAAGACTATATATTTACTGCAAAAAATCAAAAATTGAACCATGGAAGTGGTTGTTCAGTTCATGAACATATTCAGTAACTATTTTTTGTAAATATATTTTTCTTAGGGATATTTAAGTATGTTTTATGTTTAAATATTTCAATTTAAAACTCTTAGATGTGGTTTGCAAAGCCCTTTGTTACAAAGTTCATCCCTGGCAACACTGTTCAACTTCAGTGTTTCAATGCTATGGTGCTGGGAAATAGCTGCACAGGGTTAGGAGCAGAGTTTTTGTTTTGTTTTGTTTGTTTGTTTTTTGTTGTTATGGGGGGGGTGCTGGGGATCGAACTCAAGGCCTTGTGCTTGCTAGGCAAGTGCTATACCCCTGAGCTAGGTCCCCAACTCCTTGTAATTGATCCCAAAGCCTGTCAGTAGTTGGATGGAAGTCCAGGGGTTAATTTAGACATTTATTATTAAGCATCACAATGTTAAGACTTAGCAGGCGACTTATTTTACCCAAAGAAAAAGAAACACTTACAACTATTTTAAATAATATGGAAAATGTATTTGAGTGGCAAGGAATAAATAACAGGACTGAATCCATTTAGCCAACCTCTTATCCATAATCTAGAGCAGTAGTTTTCAAATTGTGGAATGTTACCTAATTAGTGAGCCATGATATCAAATTAGTGGGTCACAACCTGTGTCCATAAGACTAGAACAGAAGAGAAAAGAATAGAATAGAACAGAACAGAATAGAATAGAATAAAATAGAATAGAGTAGGGTATAGTAGAATAGAATAGAATAGAATAGAATAGAATAGAATAGAATAGAATAGAATAGAATAGAATAGATTCAAACATAACTCAAGTAATAAAGGGAGATTTTCATGAAAATTTTAGTTTTTTATGTATATGTGTATATAGAGGTGCAATATAAATAATTTCTTACCGGAGGTCAAAGGCAAGAAATTTGAAAATCACTCACCTACAGGAATTGTAAAAAACATGCATAATTTAGTCATATCAAAATAAGAAAATAATTCTTAGCATTCTTTGTGATTACAGTATAGAAACACATTTGCAAAGATGCACTTCTTACAGATGCTGGGTAGATTTTGAGGTCACGTATAACCTAACCATTTTAACAAATATGTTTCTGGATTAGTTGTACTATATCTATCGCTTCTTGAAAGAAAAGCAGCAAAATTAGGAGTAATAGGTGCTCCATCTATTATTCCTACTCTATTTGCATCCAGCAGATGGCTCACACCTTTCTTATTTTTCTTGTGCAGGATATAACTGAAACCAAGTTATTTTGGGTCATCCACATTCTCACCTGGATACACTCTCTCTGCCTTTAGTTTCCCAATCCCATTCTAATTAATTTGCACCACACTCTGTATTGATCTTGAGCCATTTAACCTTCCTTCCATTTTTGGCTAATGACTGTTGGAAAGATGGATTCATTTAAGATCTCCTAAGCGGCAACATTAAATTATTTAGCTGTCTCACCTTTTCCTCTCTGTCATTTACAATTTCACATCAGCAGATGGTTTCACATATTGTTAGCCATTGCTTCTGTGGTTCTTTGTTGAACAGCCTTGAATTCAACTTTCCTAATCTTTCACCTTCCTTGGTTTATATCCCTACCCTGGTTGCTGTAACAAATCTCTTTTCAGACCATCACTGCTTTATTCTCCACTGACGTCTGGTCTAATTCATTTTTTAAATGCTCATTCTCTCTCAGTTCTCAGGGATACTCCTGGCCTTTTGGTAAATCCTTCATTTTCTCCTGCCTCACTTGACCTTTCTCCCTGGCATCAATGCATGATTCTTTAGTTTTCAATTCAATTTAAGCATTAAAGCCCTGTAGCTATTCCTTGTGTAGAGGCCTTTCAGATTTCAGTATAGAGTATACACTTTTCCTCTTGACATTATTCTCTACCAGCCTCTTTGCTGCCAAAATATAATGACTTAGCATAAGTATTTCTTTCAGGAAGACAGTTCTTTTCATTGCTTGAAATGTTACTTTTGCTTTAGTTATTTCACTTTTTACAAAGTCATGAGTAATGAAGTTACTGTGTAATAAACATGGGCTCTCTCACTATCATAATCAATTTTAGTATAATTTAATATGATGGATTTTGAAATTCATACAAATTTCCCCTTTACATAAGGCAAACAATGCTAATAATTTTGAAATTCTGTTATCACCCAATAAGGCATTGCCTTTTTTTCCATTCCCCTTGAGACATTCCAGAGCACTGCACGGCCTCGCTGTAAAGGAGGTCAGTGATATTTTAGCACAGAATCACCCTCAGCTTAGCAGAAGCAACTCAAAGCAGATTTCTTTTCAAACTGTTAACATGTTTGACTCTCACTTCCCCCACTTCCCCCTTGTCTGTGTGTCATTCCCTCAAAACCAATAGACTAATATGCCCAAGATCACTCTTGCCACAGCAAAGATAAATCTGGCAGCCTAATGTTTACTAATGACTTATAGTGTTACCTCTCACAAAAGAATCTGATGGCAAAAAAGTAATATTTCATTCAAATATATTACTTTCATTGGGAAAGTCAGAATTTGTGGCATGTTTCAGAAAAAAATTAGAAGTACAGCATACCTCCAAACTGTACCATTTAGCTAACTATTTTTGCATCCTCAAATAGGTCTAATCAAGAGCCCAATTTGGAAAAGATTTTGTTTCATTTTTCCCTGTAGATATACCCACATGCTAGAGAGGTTTATTCTCTTACCAGGGCGGGATATACCACTTCCCATTACTCATTACTGTCTACAAAAAGAAAGCAGAGCCCAGTGACACTTGCGATATACATTGGGCTTTATGAGATAGAGACAATAATCAACTACAGAGAATTGGCAAACACAGCACCTACTAACTTTGCCACATCTTAATCATCTTAATTGCCCAGTAAATTTAAGAAAATAAACTAAAGAACAAATTATATAAATTCCAGGTAGAATGCAATGAAGATTCATAGGGTTTTGTAAAAGTTTGGCGCACTGAAAATATTAAGATTTGAATTTACATGCCCTTGAGCCTGAGACCGAATGGCATCTTTAAGATGTTTTAAATTCTTTTGAACTTCATACTGCTATCCTTTTTTTAATAGAAAGTTATAAGTATCCAGAATTCACAGGAGTCTGGTTGGCTTCTATCCAGGACAAGAATATAGAGGAGAGGTAATCAATATGCCCTAGCCTGTCCTGCAAGGTTTATTTTAAAGATTTCTTTGAGTTATGGTAGGGTCTTTGTGAAATAGATCATCCTTACAGAGTAAAGCAGATCCATGGAGGTGTCCTGGATGGGTCTTCAGGGAACCAGAGCAAAATGTCAAGAAGCCCTAGAAGTCTCTGTTTTTATTTTATGAGGAGTAGAAGGTCGATAGCAGTGATTGGTAGAGCTCAGTTGATGAAAGGGTCCATAACATGGGAGGATGCTTCCAACCGTGATTGGCAGAGGGATCAGGCTGCACCTTAGAGGCAAGAATTAAAGTTGCATAAGCAACACAAGCTAAGCCCAAACATTGGGTAATCTAGAAATAGCCGTGTCAGAAAAGCCACCCTGGAAAAAATTACAGAAATCAATTTTGGTTGCAAGCAAAGTCTTGTTTAAAATTTCAGTTTGCTAGATACTAACAACCATGAGAGATTCTTCAATTCAAGAAAATTGGAGGCAAATGCTTAGGGATACTGCTGTGTGACTGACATGATGGAGTCCCAGCAGAGTCTCTGTAATAAGATTGGGAAAATCTTCCCATACTCCTACACCATAGTAACTTTTATTAACACTCTACATATTACTGGTAGGTAAAGTAAAAATTCTTATGAAAGTTTTTATAAACTATAAAGCATGTACATTTGTAAGTAGTTGTCACTGCTTTACTATAATATTAGTTTATTCTCGAAATTTATAGTCCTTTTTAGTTGATCAGAACTTCTGAAAGGCAGACATATATTCTGGGATAACTGAACCATTTAAGTGATAGAACAATTACAATAGGACTACTTTTGGTGATGATAAGAACAGCAAATGGGATGGGGGATTTAGCTCAATGATTAGAGTGTTTGCCTTGCAAGCACAGGGCCCTGAGTTCGATTCCCAGCACCAAAAGAAACAAAAAACAAACAAACAAAAAACCCCAAAACGAGATACGAGCAGCAAATGGAGACCATTGGCTGTCCTTTTAACCCACGGTCCTTCTCAGATAAAACAGACATACAATAATATGACTAAAGAAACTTCTCATAGGCTGTGGCACAGGAGGAAATTTTCCCGCCTGTATTTTTTTTTTTTTATCACAGCATCTCATTTTCGCCTCAGTGCTTATGCCTATATCTCAGCTTATAAACTCTTCATTTGATCCTGTCATTCCTTCTGTGTGTGAGGACAGTCAAATTTGCTTTGATTTTATTTTCATCTTCACCTCTTTGCAATCTTGCTCTTACTGCCACAATTCCACTGCAATCCAGTTTCTCCAGGCTCACCATTGATTTCTTCCATACCACACTCTTTCAAACTCCATATGACATTTAATGCTTTAAGTATCTGCCTCTCTTTTGCGAACTGGTTCTCATCTCATCTCATCTCTATAACTGCTTTCTCTGTTCTTGTTTAGATTTTCTAGAAGTCCTTCTTCTCTCAGACCCCAGCTGTCATCCAACTTTTAGTCTTCAGCCTTGGGCTAACTGCCCTCTGCATTCTATCTTTCAAAGTTTATCTATTTCTGAGGCAAACATCACCTTTATCTTCCAAATGTTTTATACCAAATAACAATCTTATACATCACTCTTGGTCCTCAAAAACCATTGCTTCATGCTGGTTTCAATTTTAAGAGCCACCAAAGTTTCCTAGATTCTCATGTTTTAACATACTGTTCTCATTTCCTAAGTACATGTTACTATTATTCTCTACTCTCTGAAATGTCGTCCCATTTTTGCCATTAATACAGAGTTTGGACTTCCGTGAGACCAATTCACCACACTTGACCTATTCCACGAAGCATGTCCAAACCAACAGAGTACTAATACAACATCCATATGGCCTCATGAAGCTTTTCTACCACTTTCCTATGTTGTGCAACCTAAACTGCATTTTGCACTACCTTTTATTATCTAGTCCATCTAAATCATTCACTTTAAAGTACCATATGATTTCATTTATATGACACTCTCATATGGACAAAAGTACAGTGGTAAAAAACAGATCAAGAGTTGCCAAAAGTAGGGATAGATAGTGACTACAACAGGACAAACCAGGAGGTTTTGGGGGGATAACAGAACTATTCCGTATCTTGATTACAATGGTTTCCACAAATCTATTCATGTGTTAAAATCCATGAAACTAAACTGGAATGGGAAAGTTTACTGTATAATTATGTGAAAAATAAAATTTTAAAAAGATTTAGGGGTCTGGGAAATATTTCCATCCTTTTTGGTTTTGAAAACTTTGGTATTTTAAAGAAAGCTATTTAAAGAGCAGAACTGATCCGTGGATAAAGTTTTTAAAACTCTGATTTACCTTCTGTGTTATACATGGCTCCATGATGAAGGAATGGGCACACATGTGTTGGCCACAAACATGAAGAAGAAGCATTAAAATGTAGGATTACAATAAATGTCACCCAGCCGATTTAGCAGGTAACCAAAAGCTAAGCCTCCAAAAATATCTTCTCATAGACGGTGGCTACAAACTAATAATGACAGTAAAAAGCTAAGAATTAAAGCAAAGGCACAAAGTACAAGCTCTGAGAGTAACAGAACTTAGTATGCATCTCAGGTCACAACACTAGGCCATTAATAACTAGTAAGGACTCTAAATTTGCTCAGATTATATCTTTTCTGTTTTTATTTCCTGTCTTGATAGAAACAATTATATTTCCATACTTCCACCCAGCAAATATAACAGTAACATGTTTCACAGTTTAGGTGGCTGGCTTCATGTATTTTTTTACATTATTATGTTTTTTTTTTTTTTTTGTAGTGCCGGGGATCGAACTCAGGCCCTTGTGCTTCCAAGGCAAGCACTCTAATCACTGAGCTAAATCCCCAGCCACATTATTATGTTTTTGAGTCCTAAATGTTTTTTCTTCTGCAACTTAGAATGTGGTGGGGGTGATGGGGTGTATATATCATCTGTAACACCCCTCTGATGCTACAGTCACAGCTAAGTGCCTAACTCAGGCTGAACTTTACCAAACACTCTCTTTTGAAGTCTTTTACTAGTCCCTTACTACCTTCATCAACCAAAAAAAGCTACCACCTTGGGGACCATGCCTTCTTTGTAGGCACCTAGAACTTCTACAAATTCTTGTTAGGCAGTACTCTTCTAACTGAGGGCATGATCAATATATTTTAAAGTTGGAGGCAGTCCTCTCTGCTAAGGTTCTTTGCACCAATTTATTTTATTGCCTCTTGCAGCTGGAGACTTTCTTATTGAAATGCAATCAGCACCATAATAGCGATGGCACACTTAATGCTCCCATGATCTCTTCAGAGGCTGTGGAGTAGTCCTCCTTGGGGAAGGCTGGATTAAAGACAAAAGTTGGTACATCTACTGCCCCTGGTTCTCTATGGGACACATCTGACACTATGCAATAGGTCCTCACTACTCTGAAGCATCTCCTCCAAGTATGCCATTCAAGCTTCCTGGCTTCTTTTCTAGAAATAAAAACAAACCTTGTGAATATAATATCTTTTATAGATGGTAGGTTCATTCACTAACACAGAATCCTGTACCTCAAGGACTTTGGTGCAACAATCATGATGCTAAGGAGCCCTGCAGTGGCCCCATACATCAGTACTATTTTCCTTTACCCACTATTCCCACATTCATATGGGCACTGTCCTCAAACCATTTTCTTGAACAATTCTGTCAGCTGAGGAAGGTTTGCTTAACTATGTTTAGGTACACCTACTAGGCAGTTTAGCAGACTCCATTACTGAGGGTGAGCAATATATACCTGTTAGAGAATTGTTCTGGGAAACCAAATGAAAAAAATGAAGCCAGGGAGCTCACCTCTCTTGCAAGTCTTTGGGATTATTCTTACTGCCTCCTTGTTGATGAAGTAAACCCCTAAGAGTCCAGGTACCATCTTCCTGCCTTGGCTGTTTACAACTGAGCAGAATAGTCATAGAAAAGGAAGGATATCAAATAGACAAAATCAGAGCAGCGGTAATTGCTCAACCTCTCAAGAGCACTCCCTAACAGATAGGTCCTTAACTCACCCACTAGAAGATAAATTCTGAGGCACATTTTAGATAGTATCTCAGAGGTTTCCAGCTTCTCACAATGGAAACCCACTTCTTAATATATTTTCCCCTCTTTCTTTTATATATCCTCACTCCCTTATAATACTTCCTGAGATAACCTTCCAAATAAACTCTTTTTATACTCATTCTTTGTCAAAAGATTTGTTTTGAGAGAAATCCAATTTAAGAGACTGCCTGTATGTTGTACACAATATGTAAGTTCAACCTGTTAGGCTTTCTGCTGTTAGATTTGATTTATTTTTTTGTCTCAAAAATATTTAGTGAATACCTACTAGATAGCAGGTGATTTTATATTATGAAGGAAAATGCACTCATGGAATTCTTAGAGAAATAAAAGCTGTAAATCTACATATATACATGTATGTATACATATAACATACTTATATACCTAAACTATACATTTGATAATGTTATATTTCATCTATATACACTATATATAAATATTTATATATGAGAATGTATAAATTAAGTGCAATAAAAAATTTACAAATGTGAAAGAAAGGAGATCAGAGGTCACAGATAGCAGGACTGCAGGAGATAAAGGGGACCTGGCGATATATGCACACCCATGTTTATAGCAGCACAGTTTGTAATAGCTAAATCTTGGAAGCAGCCCAAATGCCCATCAACAGCAGAATGGATAAAGAAAATGTGTTTTTTTTTATACAATGGAGTACTACTCTGCCATAAAGAATGATAAGCTTGAGATATTCCTAGGTAAATGGATGCATCTTGAGACCATACTCTTAAGTGAAATAAATCGGACACACATGTTTAAATACCACATTGTTTCTCCGGTGTGAGAAACTGAAGTGTATATAAAGACTAAAATGTATTATATTGGGAAAGGGAAGAAAATGTTCAAATGGGAAAGGGGACAAGAGAGGGGGAAAGGAACAGAGGGACAAGAGAAATAAGAAATGGAAGGAAAGGATGGAAACAAAGGTTTTGTAAATAGGGAGGGAGGAGGGGGTGAGGGAAGGGGAATGGGAAAAAAAGAAGCAACAAGATATGTCATGTTCAGGTACAAATCCCCTATGATGAATGTTATCACTATGTACATCTAAAATGTACCATTAAAATAAAATTAAAAAAAAAAAACTGGAGCTGAACCTTAGAGTTCAGCAGAGAAGGGCATTAATAAGTCCTGGAGAAGTGTGTGGTAGGTAGAAGGTGTAATGAGTTAAGACAATGAGACAGGAAAGGAAGGGGTGTGAGAAAGACAGAGTTGTTCCATTTGTTCCAAGGATAATATGTGATAAGGACAAATTGAGAAAGATGGAAAGGTAGGATATTGTCAAATCAGTGATTCTCAATCTATGTAGTTTATTGAAAAAGTAATGTCATGCCATTGAAAATATTTGAAAAAAATGCAGCAATATCTTATCATCCATGTGTCAGTTTATCATTAGTCAGATGTATTTACCTTTACCCCCTTATAACACTGTCTCTATCTCTCACTTTCTCCAGGCTCCTTGCTCTGTTTTTTTCATAATATAATTATATTACGTTTATTAATTGTACACTTATTTTTTCTGTCCCTTAGCAATATATAAACACCCAGGTGATTATTTAATAATTTATATCCAGTGCCTTTTGTAGCATCTTTTAAATAGTACGTGCTCAATTTGCCTGCTGAATAAATGAATGAATGGGCCATCCTATTTTCTGATGGCTCATACTTTGTCTGATATTTCTCTAAGCATTTTTCACTTTCTCTTCCTCTCATGCAGTATAGTTAAATGCAGATGAAACCCACAGTATCTAGAATAGCCTATGCTTTCCAAAGTTACAAAAACAAATTTAATTTCAATTTTGATTATATATGATTTGAGGGTGCACAAGAGACCATATGACCAGCTCTAATATTCTAAATAAATCTGAACAGAAAATGTGGCTGCTTACTTTCCTGGGACATCTGAAGCCCTGGACTCAAAGGCTTTAGTTGAGGCTATATTTGGTAGATATGAAGAACTGATTTTTTCACCAGATCTGGTTTTCCTACACTTTCACAGGTTAACTCAGGTGAGCAGACGAAAGCAGTGTGGCATGCCTTTGTTCTATTTAGTACAGGCTTTTGATTTCTCTAGCCAGATTTCTGTCTCTGTAAGGCCACACACCCCTAGGTTAGAACACAAATTTTTGTGTTTTGATACTAATTCTTAATGTTAGACACTGAGTATGCTATGTCAACCTGAGTCTTTCATTTCCAAAATAAAGAAAGGATTTGTGTTAATACAGAGAAACAACTTTCCAGAGTTTACTGCAAAAGAAAGAAGCTCCTGAACAGACAGACAATATCTAAGACCACCTGGTCTGAGCATAGGTCATTCCTATAGCATCGGATTTGACACATTAAAATTCCACCCTTTCCAGCTTCAACTATTTCCATCAGTTCTCAAGCAAAAGAACATGTCAAACCTGGCAGCCCCACTGACTGTTGGCTAGAAATATGACAGATTAAGAAATTATCAAGGCAGAGAGGTAGGGAATTCTTTCTACACAGACTCAGAGTAACATGCACACAAGAACTCAAAGAGAAACAGGATAGTTAGTCATTAGCAGATTAACAATAGCAGTGATCCTGACAAAGAGGAAAAAAGAAAACGGTATCACTAGTCAAATTTAAAAAATAGAAAAACGACTAGATAAAAGACAAGAGGGGTGGGAGATAATCTTTATTCCACTCTGAAAATGCTAGACTTTGAATCATTAGAAAAATTACACCCTTTCCAGCTTCCATTGTTTCTAACCTAATTTTTCAACTGGTTCCATCAGTGTCTCTTTGTTTTCAATTTTCTAGCCCAGACTACCACATGCTTCCCTGTTTACCCACCCTCCTTCTCTCCTTAACTTCTCTTTTTCTGTATCCTCTTCCTTTCATTCTTTTTTCTCCTTGTCACACCATACTTGTTAAAATTGTCATTTGCATATAGCATTCATAATAACTTCATATTCTAGCAAAGTGACTTGCCTGTGAGGTTTTTGATAAATATTCATCTAAGATGACTTTTCTCTATCTCCTTTTGCTACAGCTCCTCAGCCCCACCGAGCCATGGAGCCATCGGTCTTTTTCTAGGTAGCAAAACGAATAAAGTGCAAGGATCTCACTTTAGAAAGAAACAAGAATCAGGACTTTTTTGTCACTGACTTTCATGAACTGGGCTTCCAACTTTTAAATGTGGTGCATAATTGACACTTTGATACTTTTAGGCTATGGTGTATTCTCACACTCTCGTGGGGAAAAAATACTTGCTGACACAATCAGGAAACAGATGGTGACAAAGATCTTATACTTTGGTGCCAATCAATATGTTTTACTTGCCACTACTAAAATCTCATTTGTGGGACCCAGGAATTTAAAGGAATTTTTCTGTTCTTTTTTTTTTTTTTCCTATCCTTTAAAGACTATTTTTAAGAGTATTCAGGGCTTAAAAGTTTCACTTCATTTTTCCTCTTCAGTTCTATTAATGCAACCCTAAGAAGGTTTTGGCTTGTATCTGCCAGAAAAATGGTGAACTAAAGTATTTTGCTCATTACCGTCAGTGACAGAGTAAGTCTCTTCACTCTTGCTCTCCAACACCCAAATACAGCCTTTGAGTACAACCACCCTGGCCTAGAGAATGCTGAATTCTGCAGCTGAACACTGAGACAGTGACAAGAATGCTTTCCCCTATCTTTCATACCTGCTTATTCACATGACAGTGACTACGGTCAACCAAGCAAACAAAAGGCTTCCATGTTCTGGAAGGAGTAGGTAGTAACACTGTTAAGCAGAGAACAAAAAAAAAAAAAAAAGAGTTGAAAGTGTAAGAGAAGAAATCACATCTGACTGGTCAATCACATTCACCACATCACATTCACCAACCAGTAGCTTCTGAAGGTGAGGCACCAGCATCTATTCTACCTCAGTGTTCACATGCAGATGTACTTAACACATACTGGCTGAACAAAATCTGTACAAATCAGCTAGGTTGATATACACCAGATCGATATATTGCCCTCTTCATTATGTCTCCCTGAGATATTTGATCTGCAGTGTTCGAGAGTTTGTAATATCTAGAAATGCCCTGGTAAGTATTTATGTACCATCTATCCAGGCAACTGTGGGAGCCTGATTTAATCAGATACCTTTTCTTTCACTTTATTTTTTCTTCCTGTGTTCAAATCTGTCATTGATGTCTCTCAAAAAATTTGAAAATATTTCTTGTGTTTGAACTCCATGAATGATACAAGGAAAGAAAACTATAGTGTGTATTTTATGCCAAGCACACACAAGATATATAATTTAGCCCTCAAGACAATTGTGCAAGGGAGCTGTTACTGTTAGCCCCAGTTCACAAAGAAGAAACAAATACTCAAATCTATTAACTAGCCTAAAACCACAAAGACTGTGGCATACCTGGGGTATAATCCTAAATCTGTCTGGCTGCAATGTCTTTTCCACAGGAAGATTAATTTTACTTTAATTTCCTTGAGTCTTTATCAAACCTATGTTCCTATTTCTGGTATTATAAATAGGTCATACTTCTAATTTCTCAGTTAGTGCTCCAGTAACTTACCCAACAAGATTTTAGGCTCTGACATTATGATATAGGTTTGTGTTACACTTTCAACTCAAACAGATGGTGACAAAGATCTTATACTTTGGTGCCAATCAAAAGCAGCAGTCCTTCGCAGATGTCCACCAAAGGTCCAAAGTTGCCCAATATTCCCAAAGTATAGCCTTCCAGAGAAGTTCTCTAAGCCCTGGACTGGTTACAATCTTTCATGGAAACAAATGCATCATATAACTCACCTGCTCAAAACCTTCCAATAAATCCTCATTTTGATAAAGTACAAAATCTCTTGCTTTCCAATGGCTCAAAATCTCTTGCTTTTCAATGGTAGTATGTTTTCTGGGCCCACCTGCTACCTTTCTGAAGTCCCTCCTACTATTCTTTCCCTGGCTCATGCTTCCCTAGACACACTGACCTATATGTGTTCCAGTTTGCTCCCACATCACAGCCTTTGCACTGGCTGTCTTTCTTCTCGGTGTATTATTCCCCAGGTATGCATACAGCTCACTCCTTTCTCAACTGTAGTGTAGTGACCCTCATTCCACTATTTAAAATTGTAATCAGACATGAGGAGGAGCTCTTAATCTTTACCCTGTGAAGCATTTTTATTTGTTTGCAGCATTAATCACTAACAGTCATTGTATTTTAATTATATCTTAGGCTTATTATTCATTGTCTATAGAATTAAAGGTTCATAAGAACAGAGATTATTTTAAAACTTGCAGAAGGATATGTCCCAAGCAATTAGAACAGTGTTTGTAACAGACGCTCAATAAATAAATAAATGTGCATGTAAACTCATACATTTGTGTACTGCAAACACCTGAATTTCCTGGAAGATGGAGCATAAAACAATATTGAGAATTGTAATAATTATGCAGTCTATGAATGTAGATTCAACCCATCCTACCTCATATTTCTTGAGTCAATAAAGGCAATAAGAATGTTGATCAGAACAGTCAAAAGATCAAGCTGCACACATTTCTTCCCAAAGCAGTTTAATACGCTATATATTTTGGTTTTGGTAATAAAATAGCTTATCTGAACCAGGAACCACCAAGTCCATGTATTTGGATGAAAATATTTTTACATAACCTAGAAAGTGTAAACAGGTCAGCACAAAGACTGTCCAGACTGCAGTTTGTCTTTTCATCTATCTCCAAGTGTCTGTTCACTTTTGAGCTTCCTGCTGCTTCTCTAAGCCTATGCTATTCTCTAAGATGTAGCCCTTTATTTCTCCTAACTCAAGAGAAAAAGTCTTCCATCAAACAGGGTGCAGTAGCTCAGACTTGCGTAATCACTACATCAGATTTATTGCTGCCTGCATCACTTATCAATAAAACTGGCTTACACACCTTGCTCTATCTGGACAGCTGTGTCTGCAGACATCAGCAACCAAGGTTTACATAGACTCACGACTTTATCTGGGGCCAGTGATGTACAATATCACAGTAACAAGGCATTTTCTCTTTGTTCTGAGGAAACTCGTGCCACAACGTGCCAGACTGGCATTCATGCTGATTGTGACAAAGAGCAACACACTGGAACAATTTCTCTCACTCTTTTTTCTGTTTTCTCATTCCCTCTCTCTCTCTCCTCTCTCTCTTAAAGAAACAGGTGTCGGCATGGATTAGAGATAAATTACATCATCTCAAAGAGAAGAGGAGGAATGGAAAAGAGAAAAAAATAGGGAAAAAGTGGCAACCAGACCCAAATACATTTGCACATATAAAGCTGTTCTAATGAGAGCCAAATTGATTTGACATTCAGTGGCAGTTTGGAGCCAAGAAAAGCAAAGCAGCCTACAAAAGGCCTAGCTCATTGTTTATGGAGTGTCATACTCTATCATCTGTGAGACCAATAACAAGGATGGGAAGACCTTTAAAGGCAGGGTGTGTGCTGGGAAGGGTACATAGATACCAACAAAGTCAGACCTGATACACAGATTGTACACAGCTTCCTAACCTAAGATGATGTTTGTCAGATGAAGCAGATATTCTGTATAGATTACACATTAGCCAGGAAATTTGTAAGATGTTAGCATTCTTTGGGGATGTGTGCTATGCACAAGGAGGCATATTTTGTGTTGGTCTAGGAAAATAATCTCCATAAAAATATTAACCAATAAAAGAGAGTAATAAATTATATGTCATTCAAATGGAATCACATGCATAATGTTATAAAGGCATCATTACTATCACAAATAAAAGATGATTCCCTCACAGCAAGCAATATATATTGCAGGTGTGCACATGTATCTGGTTCAGAGAATGAAGAAAGTCATATTAAAATAGAAAATCTTTCCATTAACTTTATTTTTCAAGAGAGAAGCTGTACAAATGTTTAGCCATTTCAATACCATTAACTGGCCAGGGATTTACTATTCCGTGCCTCACTGTTTAAAACACCTGCAGAGGAATGAGGTGTTTATTAAACGTCAGCACATGACAAGGCAGATTAAATAAGGCTTCCTAGAAATATGTGAAATGCTAGAGTGTTACAATCTGTGCAGAAAGAAAAGATTTTATTCCTCTGCATTCAGACCCAGTCTAAGTATTCCTGTGATATTAGATTCTGTAGAAGATTCAGATATTAGTGTTTACTTTTGGACTTCACAAAGGAAAGCTGATTTCATGCAGGTTATTGCTGAATAATATAAAATCCAGAATTTCAGCCTCTTTCATCTCAATTTTCTAAACACTCATAGGGCTCAGAATAGAATTTGACCTTAAGTAATCTAGATCTCACTGTATCTCTCCAGTATAGATTTTACATCAACATAAAAAGTTGTGTAGATGAGACATATGGTAACTGCCAAAATGGTGCCACATAATGCGTCATGACTGACCAGAAATATTAATTTAAGCACATACATCTTTAATGCAAATTCAAAAAGAGAAATGAGAAGAATTTGTTTTTTATAGGAAGAATAATAGCACAAGTTGGGATTTTATTATTCACATTTATCTTGTAGCACTATAAAATCCTTACTTAGTATTCCTTGGCTCTCAATGTGCCTTGATATTTCTTTCTCCCACAAAGTGCTGAGGACCAGGGGTCAGGGACATCTGAAGAATTACATTTGGAAAACAATTAGAAAAGTTTTTCAAGACTTCTTCCCCTATTTACCTGCATTCAAATAGTAGGTTATATGCTTTTTATAGCACAATTATGGAACATAAACACCATATTCTAAACCAAAACAGAACCTTTTACCCCGTACCCTTTGTAGGATACAAGAACAAAAACCAAGGCAGTGGCCTGGCAGGGACGCAATATTTAACAAACAGTTTCTCCCTTCTTGTAACTACCACACCAATGAAATTGCCATAGAGAATTAAATTCTAAAAACATTTATTGTACTTAGATGGCTTGATGGTCAGTATACATAATTAAAGAAGGTCTTAGTCCTTACTCTCAAGAATTTTTGACAAAATTTCAAAGTATTAGGGCAAAGACAACTTTTACTACTTGGAGAGCTTAATGCTTCACACCACCCTCTGAGTTTAGGCCATCTGGTGACTTAACTGCATACCTTACTGGTAAGAAGGATGAACATTTCCTAATAGGGATCTGATGGAACTGTAGATTCAAAGAGTCTAAGAGAGAAGGTATGGAGAACTTCAATTAAAACTTAGTCATCTTTATCTCCGGGCATGTGGCCAAGGAAAATAAAGACTCAAAATAAGGTTATAATTAGTTGCCTAGTGGTTGTTTTTAAAAGTCACATGCGTGACTTTCTTTGATAATGCGAAAAATTTAGGCATTTTATGAGACAATTAGAATAAGAATCTTATGGATGGATGAGTTATCATTATATAAAACCTAGCAGAAGAATCTGGCATTAATGTAGACACCACAGAGAACTCATTCAAAAACTAAAGATTCTTCAGGTTCTCTGGATGAGATTGCTGTCCTACTTTCATTTGGGGACACAAGTTCTACAAATAGCAGTAACAATAGAAAAAATGATTTAAATTCTTCTATATGTAGGTATTCATGACTTTCAGAAATATTTTAAGGATAATTTAGATGAAAATGATTAAGGCATTTTATGTGTTATAGACAGAAGAGCAATTAATACAATTAGCATTTCTCAGATTTCCTCATATGAGCTGATCTCTTTGTTTTTTTAAATTAAAAATAGCAGGAAGAATCTTTCTACCCTTGCCTGAATAAATATTTTTGAGTAACCTAAGTTCAAATATTAATAACAATTAATTGTTTGAGGTTAGGCAACCTTAAACAATTTAATTAACCCTTCTATACCTCAATTTCTTTACCTGTAAAATTGGGATAAAAAAGAGCTTTGTGAAGACTAAATGAGAAAAAAAAATGGCACATAATACATACTGAACTAGTAAAGCTAATGATGATAATAAATTTTAATTTAAAGAATGTCCTCAACATTTGTTTTAAACACAGTAATGATTTCACTAGAACTGTGCTGACATTTTTCTTTTTCAATTTTGGAGCCTCTATTTCTTCTGTGTTAATGGTACTATTAGAAGGAAGAGACAAAGCATGGTGGCAGAAAGTTTGCTGAAGATTTTTACTAATCACATAATACACCTTTAGTTAGTGCAAGATTGTTTCTACTTATTCACAGTCTTCTACCTCCAGGGGTCTTTGTTGGCACATAAATATGTGGTATTCCATAGTGGTCAAATCAATAGTCTGCTTTCTGGTGTAAAAAGTTATCAATATTTTTTTTTTTAAGTGCTGGGGACCTAACTCAGGGCCTTATATTTGCTAGGCAAGTGCTCTACCACTGAGCTAAATCCTCAATCCCAGAAAGTTATCAACATTTTGTAGGTTTTTCATTATATGTGCTGTCACTGCTTGTCCTCACAGGCCTTGGCTTGCCTCTCTGTAAAGCTGGACACCCTATCATTTACTGAATCACTCTAAAACTTAGTATCAAATGAGTATGTGTGCCAGAAGCAAAAATATGGGTATACTCATATTTTGTCAACTTTGTTTAAAAACTGTCTGCTGGACCTAAATACAACAGTAGCCAGGTACTAGAATGAACATATTTTTACCATCTCTGTGTTGCAGAAGAGTAGGGGGAAGGTTAGAACAGAAAATAAGATCATGAAGCTATTATGTGGCTGAACTAAGATTAGTTCCAAGCTCTCCTCCCCTTAACCCCAGCCGTATGGCCTTTGGGGATTACATCTATACTGTCAGCTCACAGGGATCACAAACTTGGGTAGCTGCATTTCCCAGCAATAACAGACTGACTGCTCTTTCAGAAGCAATGATTAGTGATGGTAATTTGTGGCACATTCCAAGAAGAGTATTGGAGTATTGTTGTCGTTATTATTACTATTGGATAATTTCAGTTAATCTAGACTTGTAGAACCCATCCATTGTTTTTAGTTACTGTGAATGTTAGATGAAATCCCTTTATTCCCACTAAATGAACAATTAATGATAACAATGTGATAAAGTGTCACTGAAGCATACTTATCTTGCAAGAAATCTTACATTCTACTTTTAAATTTTGAACATATGTTTTATTTCATGTCATGTACATTATTGGGGCTGGGGATTTAGCTCAGTGATTAGAGTGCTTGCCTAGGAAGCACAAGGCCCTGAGTTCGATCCCCGGCACCACTAAATAAATAAATAAATAAATAAATAAATAAATAAATAAATAAAGAGTCATGTACCTTATTAGGCTTAACAGAGTACAATGGCCTAAATAAGTTTATAAAGTAACATCACTAAACATTTGTAAAAGTACTTTTGCCATTGTTTCTTTCCCCACCTCCTTCTCAATTACTGTGCACAGACTACCATGTTAAAAAATGGCAAGTGAAATTATAGAAGTCATTTGAGTTTTAAATTAATACATAATTATAGTACTCTAGAAGACATAGTTGAGTGCTGGATTTCAATCAGGTGAGGGCCCTGTCCCCCTCCCAACCTGAAGAGCAACATTCCTATTTGGGAAGCCAGAGCAGGGCCGTCATTTCTGACTAGGTTACAGGGACAATTATCATCTTTAAATCTCAGATATTTGAAACGTTAGTTCTCAGGAAAACCAGCTTAGGATGGCAGTTCCTAACACTGAGACAAAAATATGCTTGCAATTAAGCAAAATGCTACAAAATCCATTGTCATAACTTATGCATAGGTCTGAACTCTCAGAACACATTTACACTTGCCTTTTCTTCAGTTCAAAAGAGCCTGTTTTTGCCAATTTCCAGTTCAATGGCAGACTAAATGCAACAAGTTAATGGGTGAAGATTGCTATTTGCAGGCACATTGAGAACACAAGAATGCTCTGGTTGGTAGTTTTACAGCAAGAGGAAATGTGAGAAAAATATAAAAACAGATATAACTTGATCCATACTATTACCTGAGGCTGTTTAGTGTTGGTGCAGGCAGCCATTCATGAATCAAGCTCTAAAACATTGCACGGATCATTAGTATATTACAGAAAACTATATTTTACACCTATGATGATTACCTTGTGTAGATAGGGTGTCACAAAAATATGTTGAGTATGTTCTGCAGAAGAAAACAAAAAAGTTTCTAATACATTTTAAGAAATATTTTCACATGAAATTCTTCAAATTTAGTTTTCACTTTAATATTTAAAGAGTAAACACTAAAGTAACCAGAATACGCAAGCACAGAAAGACTGTCGTGGTTTTATTATCACTGTTTTTGAAGAATAGTACTGGTAAGTATGAACTAGCTGGTATCATTAACAGCTCCCTCTCCACCCACAAACAAAGCCAAGGGCTTTCTATAACAGCAATTCTAATACAAATTCCAGAAAATATCTGTAAGCTCCATTTCCTGCCCAATCTTCTAAATCTACTACCTCTGTCTGGTGTCCCCAGTCAGTCTCTTGTTGCTTTGTACCTGTTTTGTGTTCTAATGGCTGTTTAATTCCTAACTCTGGCTTCAGTCCTGCGTATAATTCAGAAGCTCCATGCTTTAGAATTGTACTAATAGAAATACAATATGAAGCACAATTTCTAAATTTCTAGTGGCCACATTTAGAAAGTAAAGTGAAACAGAGACAATACATTTTGTTTTGTAACATATTTTTTAAACTCATTATACTAAAAACAGTGACTATAAAAATATTGAGATATTTGCATATTTTATAGTAACTCTGAATCTGTTGTATGTTTTACTCTTACAGCATATCTCATTTTGGACTAGTTACATTTCAAGTGCTCCATGGTTGCATGTGGCTCGTGGCTACCTTATTAGACAGGGCAGCTCTGGAGCCCCTCGGCCATCATCACTGCCATTTCCCAGAACTACCCCCAGCTGGCGGTCAGATTCGCCAGTAATGTCTCGAGTTATTTGGCATAGTATGCCACAATATTATTCATTAGAGTTTCTTTATATGTATTGGTATAATAATAATATCATTTTAGAACAACTTTGCCACTTACGCATTTTCCACTAAAAATTTGTAAATTCTTTTGTAAAAGTAGATAAAGAAAGCATTAATACCCCTTTTTATAAATAAAGAAACAGGTTTAGAGAAATTTAGTGATTTATTCAAAGTTTCTCAACAAAAATAATAATTCAATGGAATCTTTGTGATTCTGGTTTGCAGCTCATTCTTTGGTTCTTTATTATGCCTTAAAGAAGTTAGAGGATACATCTATTCATTGATTCTTGAATACAAATTCCCAGAGTGCAGACATCTGGTCAGCAGTAGCTGTATTCACTCTTTTGAGCAATGATATCAAATATATATTTAAATATGCATAAGCAATCCATAATATCAAGGATAATGAAAGAAAGTGTGCATGAAATATGTGAGAAAGAGGTTTTCACTTCACTTGTAAGCAGAACTAACACTTGGGGAACGATTAAATCACATTGAGAAACCTCAAAGACACATAAAAAAGGAAATTCTTTGGGGGGGTGTTGATTCTTGTTTATTTTTCAGAAATGAAGTGATCTAAAAAGGAGGACAAGGTTGTTCAGTTATAGCTTTCATATAATTACTACAAACTCTAATGCAAATAAGGCTGTAGGTCTGCGCAATGTACATTTCTGTGCTTGCCAAATTATGTTTGGCAATGTGGTCAAGCAAGAACAGATGCACACTGGGCCGAGTTTTCTTGGGCTGTTCAATAATTAGGAGGACTATGTATTATAATAAACCACATCCCCTTGGCTAAGATTTGGATGCAAATTGCACACTAATTCACTTCCAAGTTTTTTGGAAGCTCACCAAGACGGATGAAAATCAGGGAAATATATTGTTTACTTCAGGAAATTTGTTTAAAACTAAATATGGGTCATTTATAAGAGGCATTGGCGAACTCCATAAGAAATGCAACAATAACTTATTTCAGGTTCTACTCAGCAGGAATAAGGAAGTGTTAACATATTCCTTTAAAGATCTTCCCTGTGTTACATGCTAATTCTAACTATTTCCTTAGGGAAATATTGGGAGAGTCCTAAGTGGATGATAAACAGCCATTTCCCATATCTGTAAAATACCACATTACTAGAATTGAGAGAGAAATCAACCCAGTGAGTGAGATATTGTCAATATTTTCTCCAACTAACATTAGGTAGTAGGCTACCCCTTACATCAGAAAATGAATGAGTTGAAACTTTTATCTGTAAAACTAAACCTTCCATTTTAATAATAAAAGCCCCTGTATCGTTTGAACTGGCATTTCTTAGTAATATAACAATTGAAAAAATTATAATAGTAAACCAACTATTCAGAATGAGATACCAAAAAATTCTGAAAGGTGAGATCTTTAAAAGACCAAACTGTATGACACGTTCACTGCATATCTTCATCACCTTACAGTGAGATGCCCATGCTTTCCAACTTAACTATTCTTAGATGAACAGCTTCATCTAACTGTGTTGTTAAGGGGAACCTAATGTTTGCTCCTAGTCTCTTTCTTTGATTCCATTTTTTACATCATTCTCTTGAGTCCAAATGAATGCAGTCACTCACCTGGATCTATGTTTGCCAACACAGGGACACACTGCCTCAACTGCCCTTCCAAGCAGGTGTTGTGGCCCAGATGTGGGAAGAGTAGCTAGAAGAGAGCCTGCAGGTGTCAGACCTTTCACAATCTGCTTCAAATGCAGAGTCACTTTCCCTAAGGTCATACCCTTCAGCAACTGAGTAAGCCCACTGAATAGCTCAGAATGACTCTGAGAAGCAATATTCCCTCCAGAATTCTGCTCAGTCCTTCACCTTTCTTTGCTAGGTGTTAATCTACAAACACACCAAATTCCATCTCAGAGTCTGCTTCCAGCAACCTTGCTTATACCCAAGCTTCAGTCAGTGGTCTCCTGTGCACTCTGGACCTGTGACATGAAAGCTAGCTCTTGACCATGTCCTCTACTTGGACCAGACACCACAGCCTCTGATTCTGGTATCCCCTTCAAAACGTACAATGAATCACTCCTTTCAGAAGAGTCTCTAACTCTGGCGCAGTCATCCACCTGGTGACACTCTTGAGATTTAGTGACTATACAAATGATGAACACACATTTCAGTAATGAATTAATAACTGGAATAACAAAATCATAGATTCACAAGAAACCATCATAATATCTTGGATAATTTTTAGTCAGCTTCTCTCAATGGTAACTTCTTATATAACTATGATATATATCAATCCAAGACACTGACATTGATACGATCCACTAATTTTATTTAGATTTCACTAGTTTTGCCTGTATTCAATTTACATGTTTGTGTGTTTATATAATCCCATGGAGTTTTATTTTTCATATTTATGTGACTACCATGGCAGTAAAGACAAATCGTTCTATTATAAAGATCCTTTCATAGCCACAGCAACCACCCTCGCAGCTCTGCTCATTGACCAGTTTAAGCCACTAATATGTTCTCCATTTCTATTATTTTGTCATTTATGTACATGTACCAATGCCACACAAGAAATGTAAACATTATGTAGTGCAAACATGCACACAAAAATAGGAAGAGGATCAAAGGATGGATGGAGGTGAGAGAGAGAGAAGGGAAAGAAGATGATAAAAGGACTTAAAATGTGTTATGTATATATATCAACTGCCCACGAGGAATGTAAACATTGTGTACTATGCATATGTACTAAAAAATTAAAATGATAAAAACAGAAAAGAAAATTACATTAAAATCATTCAGTGTATCATCTTTTAAGAGTAGTTTTGTTCCTCAAGATCTTTCCAAGGCATTGCCTATGCCAGTAGTTATGTCCCATGCAGAAGATGTACCACAGTTTGTTCATTCATCTACTGAAGGACACTTGGATTACATGCAGATTGGGGCTATTAAGATAAAGATGTTTCGAACATTCAGGTACAGATTATAGTGTGGATACATATATTTGTGTCTCTGAAATAAATGGTCAAGAGTGTATTTTCTGGGTCATGTGGTAAACACAAGTTTAGCTTTGTAAGAAATTCCCACAGTCTTTATGAGTGGCTCTACTGTTTTACATTTGCACGAGGAATACACAAATGAACCAGTTTTTCTACACCACCACTGAGATCTGCAGTTATCACTATTTTTCATTTTAGACATTATGATAGGAAATATAATATCTCATTGTTTTAATTTGTCCTTCCGTGGTAGCTAATGATGTTGAGCGCTTTTTCATGTGCTTATCTGCCAACCGTACATGCTCTTCACTAAAATATCTGCTCGTGTTTTTTGCCCATTTCTTAATTAGATCATTTGCTTTTTTAGAGTTGGGTTTCTGTCTGGATTCTAGACATAAGTTCTTGTCAAATGCATGGCTTATAAATATTTTCCCCGAGTCTATTGCTTATATTCTCATCTTATTAACAAAGTTTGGGAGAGCGAGAGTTTTAAATTTTGATAAGGTCCAATTCATCAGTTTTCCCTCTTACAGATAATACTTTTGGTGTCAAGTCTGAGTAACAATTTTTCATTATGACTTTTATTAACTTTTCATAAGAATTGTATTTTATTCTCTTTCTTAGAAATGTATGAACATTGCAAAAAATTCAATCTAAGAATATGTAAAATCATTACTGTGTGTTTTTAGTATATGTGCTGCTGAAGCGAGCACATTACTGTGTGTTTTTAAAGAGCAGTTACAAATGATTTTCAAAATTAAACAGTGGCAAGCTTCACCTAACAAACAGGAAAAGTAGGAAAGACTGCCAGGATGTCTAATAATGAATATAGTTAAATATTTTATTGCCAAATATTTTATATGATTGATTTCCTCTCAATTCAATCAGATTCATGGTTAATTTATAATGGGAATAACTCATAATGTACCTTTTAAATGAATATTTATTAAACTAATATTTTGAGCAATTACTGAGTTTTTGCGCATACCTCTCACTCACTTTAATTCAAAAACCCTAATGAAGCATATTTCCACAGGCTTTTAAACCAGTGGTATTTCTTCTATATTGTAGTAATTTCACCAGAAGATATGCAGTTGTAACTTTCAATTGTTCCTCTAAGTCAGTTCTTAATTCATTAATAATAAAGAAATGACACCTAGTTCATAGTGGAAAAAGGTCAGTGGTAGGTGTCAAATGATAAAATAATTGAACAAAGACAACTCATATGCTATATATTTAATAAGATGCTGAAATACAGATATTATGAATAGCATCAATTTAGTTGAGATAAAGTTGAGAAGAATGATGACTTTCAGAAAAGCCTTAATAATGGTCAATATAATTGGACAATAGAATGAAAACAAAATTGCATAATATGAACTGAATTGCATAAATTGAATAATATGCAGTGGTAGGAAATTTTAAAAATAGTTGTAGATATACAGGGTTCTAAATCAGTTATAATCAGTCCAGAAGAGAGACATCATTATGAGTAGATCACCAAAACTATAAGAATTATTTGTAAAAGTTAATAAGGGCTGGGGATTTAGCTCAGTGGTTAGAGTGCTTGCCTTGCAAGCACAAGGCTGTGAGTTTGATCCTCAGCACCAAAAAAAAAAAAAGTGACTGAGACTTTTAATTAACATTAACTACATTGCCATAGGAAATTTAAAATAAAATTAGTATTTTTACCTGCCAAAGACTACCTGATTTCTTCTGAATTTATTAAGAATAAACATTATTAAAAGAATGGTTTCAAAATAATATTTAATAAATATTTCATAATGGTCTCAAACTATTTGCAAATAAATCAGTTTTGTATAGAAAAATAATTCAAGGAGTTTCTGCAAGTAATTGCAACCATTTTCATGGAAATCTGCAGCTGTGTCAACATTTAACCACAAAGACTGGAGAAACAGAGAAAGATAACTCATAAGTACTGACAAAAGAGATACAGAGAAGAGATATAGGAAAAGAAAGTGGGTGATTAAAGGTTATAAATACCTTATGCCTAAGGCTTGATTACATTCTTTCAAGTTTTGTGATATGCTCTTCTATCCTTAAAATGAATTCTTTTCTTTTCTTTTGCATGAAAAAATATGATGTCCAGTCATGTTAAAGGCATGGATTTAGGTCCTGGATTTTCTCTACTTGATAAACAATTTAAAAATCAGAGATGAAATGGAACAGACATTGAACAAGAGGAAGCACTGGACAGTGATCCCTAAGAGAATGGAAACAGAAATTTAATCCCAAGAAGTGCCTGAGTTCACTACTTAAACTGATTTTCCAGGTCACAGCACATGGAGGAGAACTGAAACAAAGACTACAGTCTTGATAAGTTTAGAGACAGAAGTCAGAGTGTGAAGAGATCACACTGGCTAGAATTTTGAAAGCAAGGTACCAACTAGAGGGAAGAGGAAGTTGCTTCTGAGGAAAAACCTGCTGGGGAGCTTCAGAAAGATTCCCCTTGAGTCCTGGGAATGGATACTAATTTGTACAAATGTACACAAGGTTACTGGTTTATAAATGAGACCAGAAAAGGAAACACTAGAAAAGAAGAAGCCAATCAATCCTTCAAGACCACGTTGTTCCATAAATAGGTTCTATTCTCAGCCAGAGTAGAAAGTCCTCTTACGCATGGAGCATGTGGTAGAGTCCTCGCAAAGGTGTCCTTCTGTAATCAGAACTCATTAGCCTAAACTGAAGGATACCTGTATCCTTGCTAATGAAGTGTGAAAAGAAACTCCCAAAGATAAATTTGAGTCCAATTAATGGTATCCCAGAACTGAACTCTCAAACATTTAAAGTATCCCTCCCCTAAAAAAATCCATGAAACAACATAAAATAGACAGGTGATAGCATCCAATCAAAAAGTATTAGACATGTAAAGAAGTAGGAAATATGACCCATAACAAAGATATAAAAATAAATTATTAGAAACATCAAAATGACAGATATAATAGAATTAATTAAAAGAATATTAAAATAGCCAAAATAAATATACTCTGTATGTTAAAGAAAGTAGATGAAAGTATGATCATGCTGGGAAGAGAATGGAAGATAGTAAAAAAAATTTTCTAAGGATGAAAAATACAATATACACAACAAAAATTATATCAAATGAGATTAAGAGTAGACTAAGCTTTATATAGGTTAGTGAAGTTGAAAAATATAGCAATATAAAGTATACAAAATGAAACACAGAGAAAGAGTGAAATGAAATGAAAACAGCATGAGTAGATTGTGGGAAAATATCAAGAACTCTAAAATAAGGATAACTCAAGTCTTTGAATGATAGGGGGCCAGAAAATACATTTAAAATAATAATCACTAAAAAGATTCAAGTTTGATGAAAACTATAAAGCTACACATTTAAGAAACACAACAAACCAAATCAGAAGAGTGAAGAAAATTATGAAATGGCATACGACAATATTAATGTAAACTTGGAAGGAAAACTTAATGGCAGCCAGAGAAACAAAAGAAACATTATGTAAAATTGGAAAAAAGAACATAGCAGGCTTTGCATACAAACAATATAAGCCAGGAAACAATGAAAAGTACTTTTAAAGTACAAAAATAAAAATAATTTTCAACCTAAATTTTAAACCCAACAAAAGTATCTTTTAAAATGAGAGTTAAATAATGACATATTCAGACTTACAAAAGCTTTGAAAATTTACTCTAGGAGACAGAAGCTACAGGAAGGATTAAAGAAGTCCTTAAGGTAAAAGAAAAATTAAACCAGGTGGGAATGTGCATCATCTCAAAGAAATAAGGATCACAAAAGAGAAATAAGTGAAAAAATAGAAAATATAATTGTATCTCCTTAAAGCAAAAATTATATTCATATATTATGGGGCCTATAAATTTAGAAGTAAAATTTATAACCAGAATAGCACAAAGGCTAGGAGGAACACGATGGACATAAAATGTTCTTAGTGTCTCACATCAAAAGTGAAATGATATTATATTATTTAAGACAGACTATGGTAAACTATAAGTATATAATATAAACTCTACAATAATTGCATAAATATACAATGGAGTTATCTGCCATGAAAGAGGATAAACTTGAGATATTTATAGGTAAACAAATGCACCTTGAGAACATACTCTTAAGTGAAATAGACACACATGAGTGCATATCAAGTTGTTTCTCTGATACGAGAAGCCATAAGTGTAAATAAAGACAAAAAGTATAATAGATACTAAGTAAAAGAAAGATAATATTCAATAGAGAGGAGAATTAGAAAGGGAGGAGGGGGAAAAAAGGAAAGGAAAAAGAAAAGAAAGGGAAAAAGGGGAAAAATGTAAATAAAGCTACTGTAAATAGGGAAGGGAGTGGGAGTGGAAGGAAGGGGTAGTGGAAAGGAAGGGTGGGGAAGAAGGGGGGTAACCAAGATGTATCATGTACAGTTACAAATTAACTATGATGAATGTGATCACTATGTATACAATGTACCAATACATGTTCTTGGTAAACAAAAAAACTGCATAAATATAAAATGAAATATAAACAATATATTAAGAGATAAAATAGATTTAGCAAAATTAACATGACAAGAAAAATGAAAAGGAAGAAAAGGAACAAAGAGAAGATAGAAAACTATACCATGTAATAAGGTGGTATATTAAATCTGACTATATAAATGTCCACACAATGCAATTATACAATAATGGACATGGTCATTAAAATAACTTTAATGATGATTCCATCAGTACATATGTAGGTCAAAACTGATCAAATTGTCTACTCTAAATAACTACAGTTTAGTTTGTTGCAATTACACCTCAGTAAATTTGTAAAACAACCAAAGAATTTAGAAAAAGAAAGAAAATACTGCTATATAAGATATCCTAAAAGGTAAAGTAATTAGAAATAAATTTCAAAGATCCCAAGTAAAAGGCATATATTGTTAAGTTACAGGCAAAATAAACATGACAAAATCTTTAGACTCACACTGTCTAAAAGAAATTCAATTGAGTTATATAATATATATACTGAAATATCTTAAAAGTAAAGTAAAGACATTGATCACAAGGTAACAGAAGTGGGCACATTTATATTAGACAAAATAGATTTCAAAATAGCAAAAACAAAGATGTGGAAACTGTTAATGGGAATGTAAATAAGTACAGCCAATATGGAAATTAATATGGATGTTCCTCAACATATAGAAACTACATATATTCATATATGTAGTTCCTGAATACACAGAACTACCATATGTTACAGCTACTCCACTCTTGGATATATAACTCAAAGAAATGAAGTCAGTATACAAAGATAGCTACATACTCGTGTTTAGCACAGCACTATTCACAATAGTGAAGTTATGGAATCAGCTTAGTTACCTATCAACAGATGAGTGGATAAAGAAAAGCATAAATATATAGTATCTTCCATAAAGAACAAAATAATGTCACTTGCAGGAAAATGGGTACAACTGAAAAGTATCACGTTAAGTGAAATAAGCCAGAGATAAGCAAGTATTACAAGTTTTCTGTCATATGTAGAAACTAGAAAAAAAAAAGATAACTTGAAAGTAGAAGAGAAGTATTAGAGAAGGGAAAGTGCTTAGGGTAGGAGGGTAAGAGAGCGTGATAGGGAAGATGTATACAATTAAAGCACCATATATACACGTATGAAATTTTCACAGTAAAACCTGTTAATCTGTACAATGAATATGCATTAAAGTAGACTTCAGAAGGAGTGTTACCAGGGATAGAGAATTTCAATTCACAATGACAGTGGGTTCAACATATCTGTAGTCATTATCAATTCGATACATGTTTGTACTTAGTGACAGAGATTCAAAGGACTTGAAGTATTTGTAGCAAAATCTGACAGAACCAAAGTAAAAATCAGAAAATCTGTAAATATAGTTACAGTTTTCAATATCCCACTCTCAATCATTAATAAACAAATTAGAGAAAATATTGGTATTATTATAGAATTCTTGAACAACACTATCAACTAACTTGACTCAGTGTATATTTATTGAATATGCTACAAAACAGTGGCAAAATGCATGTTCAAGGGCACTTGAAACACCAAGGAAGACACAACATGTTGTGCCATTAAACAAGACAAAATAAAATTTAAAGTACTGAAGATATACAAAGTATGTTATATGACCATACTGATTTAAATTAGAAACCAATAAAAATTTTATATCTGTAAAACCTTCAAATATTTGAGTTTAAATGCTATGCAGGTAAGTCACAAATAAATTAGAAAATATTTTAATGGCACAAAAATGGAATTACAGATATAGATTAAAAAAATGTAGATAAAGCAGTGCTTAAATTACATATTATGAAGAAATCACTTTACTCATCTGAACTTCTAAAACAAATTAAATTGAAGTAAGCAGAAGAAATAGCATAATAAAGACTAGAGCTGAGGTCGATAAAACAGGAAACCATTACAGAATATGAAAACCTGCCTCTTAGAAATGGGAAAATGATATTTAAAAATCCCAAATCAGAAGATCGGGGGAAGAAACATATAAATTACCAGTATCATGAATGAGGGAGGATTTGACTTCAGATTTCATAGGCATTAAAAGAGAAAAGGATAATTTTATAAACTATATGTTAATAATTTTGATAACTAACATAAATGGGGAAATTTCTTTGAATGACATAAACCATGAGAAATTTCTCAGGTAAAATGGGTAAGCTGAATACTCTGCTTTCAATTATAGAAACTGAATTTGTAGATTATATTTTTCCTGTAAAGAAAATATCAGTCCCAGATGGCTTTACCAGTGAATTCTACTAAACATGTTAAAAAGAAAGGAAGCCAGTTGTACATAAACTCTTCCCAAAGGAAAAGAGAATGCCTTTCAACTTAAATAAATGAAACAATTATCATCTTGATATAACCTCCAGAAAAAGAAATCACAAAAATGTCAACATTTACTACTTTTATTCAGTATCTTAGTGGAGATCCTAGTCAGAGAAGTAGGGCACAGAAAGGAAGTAAACAACACATAAATTGAAAAAAAAAAGTAAAGATATTCATACATGCAGATAATATCGTCATGTTTATTGAAAAACCCAAGGAATCTACAACACAGCTATGGAGATAACAAGTGAGTTTAGCAAAGTTACAAAATAAAAAACAATGAGCCAAATAAATAAATAAATAAATAAACAGCTTTTTCTTTTATATAGGCTGAGTATTCCTAATCCAAAAATACAAAATTTGAAATGCTTCAAAATCCTAAATTTTTTTGAGCTTTGACAGGACACAAGTGGAAACATCCTTACTCACTTCACCTCAGGTCAGTCAGAACTCAGACACACTAAAAAAAAAAAAAAAAAAATTGTATAAAACTAGCTTCAGTAATTGTGTAAGGAGTATGTAAAACATAAGTGGTTTTCTTGCATAGGTTTGGATCCCATCCCTAAAATATCTCATTATGTATATGAAAATAATCTAAAATTTTAAAAAACTTCTGGTCCTAAAATTCTTGACTAAGTGATAATATAACAGAAAAATATAAAAATACATTAGGCAGTTTCTTAAAAAGTTAGAAATCACATGTCATAAAACTCAGCCATTGCACTTCTAAGTATTTACCCAAGAAAATCAGAAGCACATGCCTTCACAAAGACGTATACATAAATGTTCATAATAACTTTATTTATAATAGTTATAAGATAGAAACAAGCCAATTCCATCAATGGGAAAGGAAGAAACAAATCTTAAAGTACCCATCTAATGCTACTCAGTAATAAAAGTAGATAAATGATTTATACATGCTGCAACATGGATAAATTTTCAATTAATCATGTTTGATGAAATAAGTCAAAAGGGTAATACTTGATTATTTAATTTACATTAATCCTACAGCACATAAACTAATCTTTAATGGCAGGAAGCAGGTTAATTGTTGTCTAGGGAAGAAAGAAGGGATCAATTACAAAAAACATGAATAAATTTTAAAAGATGGTAATAATCTTTATCTTGATTGTGATGATGTTTTCATAGATGTATAATAATCCAAAGCTGTTCAAATTGTATAATTACATATGTGCAGTTTATTGTACCTGAATTTTTATTCAATAAATCTATGAAAGTAAATAACTGAAAGATAAATAAAATACTTGAGTTAAAATAACATTAAAACATGAAATATTCAGGACTAAATGAAATAAATATATTTAAGACCTTTATGCTACAAATTATAAAATATTATTAAGAGATTAAAATGTCTTAAACACTTTCCATTTTTCATGCATCACAAAAAACAATATTATTGTTATGTCAATTTCTTCCAAATTAATCTGTACATTCAATGTAATCTCATTCAAAATCCAACAGGTCTTGTTTTTTTTCAGAAATTAAAAAATCAATTCTAAAATGTTACGTGAAAATGCAAAAGACATAAGGCATCCAAAACAATTTTGCAAAAAAAGAAAGAAGCTGAATGACAAATACTATCTAATTGTAAGACATAAAGATTTTAAGACATTATTTAATCAAAATATTAGTATAAAATAGAACATAGTCCAGCAATAGGCCCACACATATGGTCTGCTGATATTAGATAAATATAGTAAGACAATTCAATGTGGAAAATTGAATTCCAGTGTGATAGGACAAAAGGAAATTAAGGGTTAGACCATAATTCGTTGAAAAATTAAATAAAATTGACAAACCCTCAGCCAACCTTATAAAAAAAAGAAAGTAAAGACTCAAATCCATGCAATTAGGACTGAAAGGGGTGAAATCACAACAGATCCTGCAGACATCCAGAAGATCATCAATACTTACTTCAAGAACCTGTATTCTAATAAGATAAAAAACACAGACGAAATAGACAGATTCCTAGATACATATGAATTACCAAAACTGGACTGAGAAAATATAAAAACTCTAAATAACCCAGTATCAGCCACTGAAATTGAAGAAATAATTAAAAACCTACCAACAAAGAAGAACCCGAGTCCTGGTGTTGAATTCTACAAGAAATTTAGAGAAGACTTAATGCCACACCTTCTCAAACTCTTAATAAAGTTGAAAGGGAAGCAATACTCCCAAATTCATTCCTGGATGCTAGCATTACCCTAATACCAAAACCAGAGAAGGATCCAATGAAAAAAGAGAACTACAGGCCAAGCTCATTAATGAACATAGATTCAAAAATCCTCAATAAGATACTGCAAACAGAATGCAACAAAACATCAAGAAGATTATGCACTATGACCCCATAGGATTCATTCAAGGGATGCAGAGATTGTTCAACATATGCAAATCAATAAATGTGATTCACCATATTAACGGAGCCAAGGATAAAAACCTATGATCATCTCAATAGATGCAGAAAAAGCATTTGACAAAGTCCAACACCCATTCATGATAAAACACCCTCACAAAATTGGAATCCATGGTCTTTATCTCAATCTGATAAAAGCCATCTGGACAAACCAACAGCCAACATCATACTAAATGGTCAATAACTAAAGGCTTTCACTCTAAAAGCTGGAACAAGACAAGGATGTCCACTATCACCACTCTTATTCAATATAGTTCTAGAAACATTAGCCAGAGCAATTAGAGAAGAGAAAGAAATAAAAGGAATAAAGATAAGAAAGGAAGAAGTTAAATTATCACTATTTGCAGATGACATGATACTCTATGTGGAAGACCCCAAAAACTCCACCAACTGAACCCTTAACTTCATATACAAAATTTAACTTGAAATGGGTCACAGATTGAAATATAAAAGCAACAACTAGAAGAAAAAAAAATTTGTCACCTTATGTCAGGCATGATTACATAAATAAGACTCAAAAATTCCAGATTTAAAAAGTTAACATATTATGCTTTATTAACATTTTTTAAAAGTCTTCTTCAAACAAAAATAAGACTATATAAGGGCAAGTTGTGTCTTACTCCAGACCTACAAAATCACAGTCTCCAGGGACTGATTTCCATGAGTCATTCAGAATCATTATCAATGAGAATTACTATTTAAATTCTCAAAAATAAAAACTGGGAAATTTCATCAGATCATAAAATGGCCTTCTTAGAAGCCCAATGAACAGTTGTGGGGAGAAAGAGAAGACAAATAGTTTTCTCCAAAAATAAGAAAATTAGAGCATGAAAGAGAAGATTAATAAGTAGTTTAATGTTGACTCATATGGTTTCCAAATGTGGCTTTAGAAATTTCTAATGTTTATTAAGATAACTTAGCTTTAAATAGATAATGTGATTCTAACCACAGAAAGGTAATTTGGGGAACTAAAATTAATCTACTAGAGAATTATACTTGGGGCCCACAATAATAACATAAAAGTTCATTTGCTGAGAAACATTCACTCACAAGTTGGGTGCCAAGAAAATTTCTGTACAACTACAACCTATAGTCCTTATCAAAACCATTGCTAAGCTGGACTATATTATTATAAAATTGAAAAACTACAGTACTATAGTTTTTTGTCAATCTACTTAAAAGCAAAGAGTATCAGGTAAGAAGCAAGGTGAAAAAGAATTTTTAAACTATTTGAATTTATGTGTATCAGAAACGAAATCTGAGCATGTCCCAAGACCTTGCTCTGTAACTAAAAAATACTTCTCATATTAGGTACAAAAATCTAGATAGTAACTTTAGAAGTCATGGCAAGAATCAAAACAGTGGAGGGTTTATTTACACTGTATACGCTGATTTTCCCCAATTGAATTTTGGAGATTAGGACACACACATCTCAAGGAATATCAGAAAGCAGGCATTTTATAAATAACACCTGTTATTATTACAAAAGTGAAGCATTCTTATTTTAGAAAATAGAACTAAACATTCACATACAATTATTCATAGTTCAGCCACCCAAAGATAATTATAATTGACAGAGGGGTATCTATTATCTATATACTGGCAAATCCATACTACCAAAATGAAAGCATCCGGTACACACTCTTTGTGTTCCTGAAAAGTACATAAACCCATAATATACAGTTACTTCCACTGTTACAGCTTTGATGCAGTTTGAAACTCAACAAGTCTTAATTTAAAGTGTAGTCCCAGAGGAGTACTATAGATTCCTGAACAAAAAAAGATTTCACATCCACCAAATCCCTTTGTTGCGATTTTGGTAACCTGATTTATCTAATTGCAATGATCATAATTTAATTGTGTCTCTTTTGGCTTTTCATTTTGTATTCTAAACATAAGGATATTAGTTTTAATAAAAATAGTTTACTCGTACTTTATCCACCATTATTTCCATTAGAAACTTAAATTTTCCACTAAATTGCAAAACAGATTATTAACTAATGCAGAGGTTAAAGGATCACAAACTACAATCCTTATGGAGATTATTGAGATTCCTCTACTTTTCATGAGTCTTTGTCCTTAAATTGAAGCAATAAATTCATTGTATTTTTAAAAAGCTATGCAAAAAGGAATTATTATTGTTGCTCCTTCTTGCTGCCCTTTCTTCATGACCACAAGGATCCAAATTACTAATTCTTTATTGGATTTGTCATTGAAAGTGTTGCCAACATGGAATTGGAAAGAGAAAACAATCCTACTCAGAACATAGAGAACAAATCCTCAAATTAGCCCTAATAATTAAGGCATCTTGTGAAAGGCTTCAATGACAGGATAAACTCATCTGTCCCTAGTACAGACCCATATCAATTACCCTGGGCACAAGGAGCTGGTACAAAAAAAAGTAAATCAAAATACAGAGGCTGACGGTCCAGACAAAGCCTGACATTGGTCAGAGGCTGTCTCTTGAGTGTTATCTTTAAGCCAAGTGCTTTTAAATAAGTTTAAATACCAACAGGGGGTTAATTTCAAATCAATTTGATTCTATTCCTGAATTAATGCTTTTTAAAATCTGCTTTTATAATTTCTGCTTATCAAGGATTGCCCTTCTGGTATAAAAACTGAGCCAAGACTCAGTTATCAAATACTATGAAGGGTTCTGTTAATTAGATAGTCTATCTGTGATGAGTTGTTGACACTGAGATGATGTGTGTAAAATAATTTTAAAATATTCTGTGGGGCACTAACGTGGTGGCTCAAAGCATTATTCTTCCATTTTTCAGACTATGCTTAGAGTCAAGCTAGAATCACTTAGTAAAAATTAATGTGATGGTTGTAGAACATTTCTTAAATATAGAATCATTCATATCTCAAAATTATACATATGAGAGAATAAATCTTCTGGTGCTCTTTATTAGACTGCTGTAGACCATTCTAAATAATCCAGCCTCTTTCCCATACTGGTTGGTCTTTAACTGCTCAGTACTGACTGCCAGGAAATTCATCATTGCTGTTATTAAACACAATTCTCAAGATTTGCTCTTTTCGTAGTGTTTCTTGTAAAAGCTTTTTTGGTGATATTTCCTCTCGCTTCTCTTTCTACCTCCATATAGGGCAACCCAGGAGAAATCACAGAAACAGAAATATTTTTTCCCATGTAGGTAAATTAAAACTCCAGCTGTTAAGGGTTTTTTTTTTTTTTTTCTGTCTGTCAATTTTCTTTTTCAAGTTATGGTCTGTAAAGGTAGAGGCCAAGAACAGCCTACAGGGAATGGCTTGGAGCCATAGAACAAGCTGGTATCTTTTTATTTTCCAGAGAAAAAAATATTGGACACCGATATTTAACATCAGGAAAGCTGCTAATTAATTAGCCCATAAATTCTTAAAAGAACAAATCATTCTTTATTTTCTCTTGGGTTACTTAAGCTCCCATTTAAATACTGATTTTACTTACAAATTTGTTCCATTGAATTTTTTCTATTTGCTTTTCTTAGTCACTCTACAAGAGACATGGTATACTGGAGTAATTGTGTCTTATAGAATCTATCGTCCTAAGGTTTCACTGCTTAATCAATGACCATAATATTTTTAACCACAGGTACATAACTTAGTAGGTACATTACTTACAAAAAGGGATGTCTCATTCAAGGTAGTGAAGTTCTCTGCTAACATCACCAAACTAAGGCCATACCTTATAGTTACCACTATCTGTGTGGCCTTAGGTAACCTGACTGCCTAGGTCTTGGGGTCCTTATTTATAAACAAGGAGAATAGAATTCTCCATTCTGTAAGTATCTAATACTGTACTATGATTCTCCTCACTGAAAGAACTTACTCTTATGAAAGTATAAAAATGGAATTGACATGAGAAAATACGTGGCAAGCAGTCATTCTAAACTATGCTTGCTCATTGTCATCAAAGGAAATTTTGAAGTGAATTACAAATAAAGAGAGGAGCAGACTGGGGACCAGGTAAAAGGAAAGGACACTGGGCAAAAGCTAGGGATTTGGTGTGATGTACGTTACTAACAACTTGATACCTGTGAGAGAGCAAAGAAATTGAAACTTCTGAAGCTAAAGACTGAAATCAAAACAGAAACAGTTTCGTTATCTCCATCGTTTTTGGGAAAAAAATACCATGTTTTTGTACAGTGCCACAGAAGTCATGGAAGAGGATACCTGGCAATGCCCTAACAGTTACAGACAATAAACTTTCCTCTTTCATTCCTGCTTGGGGAATGTTGTTCAAGAACGCCCTGTTTCTAACCATCAACTCAGAAGTAAAACACACCCTTGAGGACACCAAACAAATGTTATAACTACATGTAACATGCTGGATCTGTAATGTTAGTGCTCATGATGGCAATCTCCTTTGTGCCCACCTTGAGAGTTAAGGGTTTTAAAGGAAATTGTTCCATATATTTCTTTTGTTACTTTCCTTGATTAATTCTGTCCATTGCTTTTTTGACCCAGAATATACTGAAATATCTAAGAAAAAAAACCCCTACTACAAAAATATAAAGGCTAGTCATATGTCTCAGGACCATTAGGTTATATGAAGTGAGTATTCTCTTTCTGAAAACCTTACTAGACCCTCTAGGGTCTCTATCATAACTGAATTTTTACAAAATAGTCAGAGTACCTACAAGTTTGCAATACTCATGCACCCAGCCTTTTAGCAAAATAAATATTGTCATTAATAGTTTTTGAGCTTGTTCCAGTTAAGAAAATTGTAAGAACCAATTCTCAAAGGGAAAACACATTGCCCAAAAAGGTAATAAGGAGGCTATTTTCCATATTTCAATTGAAAATATAAAAAGTAGTGGGAATTTTTCTCCTAAAATTTCAAGTAGTGGACATACATGAGGTAAGACTGCAAAAGCAGATGGCACAGTCCTCCATTCCACACAATCAGTTCACCTGCTTCTTTCCTGCCCCCTTAGAGCCCAACCAGAAGCTTTTCCTTTTCTTTCAGGATACCGTCCCTTCCCCCAGGGTAAATCACCATCATTGAAATCTTTACTTTGGAGAAGCAGTACGTCTCAATAGCCTTTGCTTTAAACCACAATGGAAAATATGGGCTCTATTTCCAATTTCTTCATGGTCCTGATCATGCTACCTGGGCCAAATCCTCTTAAAACAGCCTTTCTTAATCCAATGCTATCCATTTCATTAGTAAAGAATAAATGGCAACATCTGAATACATTTATATATGCATTATGAATCATGGGCCATTATATTTAGGACATGCAACTCACAGATAGAGCTTTTTAATGAATAAGTAGGAAATCTGCACTTTCAATTTTCATCCATAGAGTTCTTGGATCATAGCAACAAGCTAACTTCCCTTAGCCTCCCATATAACCATTCCATTTTGAAATGGGAACCCAGAAGTGAGGTTAAGGGAATTTCCTTAGGCCACAGTCCAAGTGCAAGGAATAACATTTTTTATTTAACACAAGTCATTCATTTTAAATTTTCTCAAACTAAAAGATATACATTGTACAGCACTTTAAATATGTGTAGCACTTATCAAACATGGGAAAAACTTCAAAATACTCATAATATGAAAATAAATCACAATTTAGACTATACTTTAAAGCCTAAAAGACCCAGAAAATTCACTACTTCCTTTAAAATAAGTTTTCATATTATTTTCATGTTGTGCTTCCAGTACTTGATACATAGAGATTGCAAACATTTGTTGACTAGATGATGAATTATTGTCAGTGATTTGGAATAAGGGAGCACCAAGAAGATGGGGAGCTGAGTGAAATAGGAATACTGTAGGAATTGTACAAAGATAAAAATGAAAGGAATTAGAAATAGGGTATGAGAAATGTGCTAAAGAAGGTGGGAACTAAGAAGGATTTCTTACTTTCTAACTTAGAAGACCAGATGATCCCACTCATTGAGACAGGAAAGAGGAGGTAGAGAATGGTAGGTGGGCAATGAGTTCTAGATTATATTTAGTGAATCAAAAATTTGATGGAACACAGAAGAAGAGTTATTTGGTAAGAAGTGGGATGTGCATATTTGAACTAAACAAAGACATTTGTGACTTGGGGGTCAACATGAGGTATAAGATAACTGTTATATCCCTGAATAAGATTACTAGTATGATAGCTAATTTTATGTGTCGACTTCACTGGGCTAAGGAACACCCAACAGAGAAAAGATTGTTTCTGAATATGTTTGTGAGGGTATTTCAGGAAGAGATTGACATTTGAATCAATAGACTAAAGTGAGGTAGAAAAACTCTCAACAAGATCATCAAATCGGTTGGATGAAGGGCAGATGAAGAGTACGACAAAAAGGCAGATGAAGGGCAAATTCACTCTTGTGGACCAGGGAAATCCATCTCTTTTCCATTGTTATGGTTAGTGTCTAGATATCCCCGCAAAGCCTCACTTGGTAGGAGATAGCTGGATCTAGAGTGCGTGATGCTGGGATTAAAGGCGCGTGATTACTAAATCAATCCACTGATCCTAGCAGCCTGGATAAGGTATCAGATACAGGAAGAAGCTGGTTAGTCCCCTTTTGCTTGCATTCCTTGCTTACCTGGCTGCCGTCTGCCTGTCTGCCATGCCACCCAGCCTTGGACTCAGCTGATTGTGGACTGAAACCTCTACAAGCTGTGATCCAAATAAATCTTTCTTCCCCTAACTTTGGGTGTCTGGTATTTTGTCTCAGCAACGAGAGAAAAGTAACTAAGACATCCATGGACATCAGAATTCTAGGTTCTCAGATCTTGGGACCCTGAAATTTGCACCTCTAATACTGTAGATGCTCAGGCCTTTGTTCTAGAACTGAAAGTTACAACATCGATTCCCATGATTTTCAAGTCTTTGAATTCAGACCAAATTATATCACCAGCTTCTCTAATTCTCCATTTTACAAATAAAATATTGTGGGAATTCTTAACCTCCATAATAGTATAGGTTAATTCTCATAATAAATCCCTTCATCTATCTAGCTATTTATCTATCCATCTATCCATCCATCTGGCACCTACCTTTTTAGGAGAAATCTGACTAATACATACAAAGAATACATATAAAACAGTGAGGTTGTCCATTGGTATCCACAAGAGATGGGTTCCAGACACCTCACATATGTCAACCTGTGGATGCTTAGAGTCCCTTACATAAAATTGTAGTATTTGCATATAATGTAGATACATCCTACCATAGATAATACTTTAATCATTTCTAGATTGTTTATAATAGCTAATACAATGTAAATGTTTTGTAATAGTTGTCACATTGTTTTTTTAAGGAATAATGACAAATAAAAAAAGAGTGTCCATATATGGTACAGGTACTTTTTTCAAATATTTCCAGTCTTGCAGTTGGTTGAATCCATAAATAAAAAACCTCACTAATGTGGAAGGTCAATTATACAGCATATAATTCGAAAGCAGGAGTGTGATGCCTCTAACTTTTTAAATCAATACTGTTTCTTTCATTCAAGATCTTTTGCATTTTCAAGTGAATTTTGTTTTTTTCCATTTCTGTGAAAAACACCATGGGAATTTTAATAGGGATTATGTTGAACCTATATATTATTTAGTGCTAAATTTGCATATGACATTTGACAATGTAAAAAGTTAGAAGATCTTTCTTTCATCTTCTCTTTCCTTTTTGTTGTACTGAGATTAAACCCAGGGCCTCCCCATTGTTCACATTAAGCTAATCTCCAGCCTCTTTTTTAATTTTTATTTTAAAGTAAGGTCTCTCTAAGTGTAATAGCTGTCACATTGTGTTTTTTAAGGAATAATGACAAATAAAAAAAGAGAGTCCATATATGGTACAGGTACTTTTTTCAAATACTTTCAGTCTTGCAGGTGGTTTGAATCCATAAATAAAAAACCCCACTAATGTGGAAGGTCAATTATACAGCATATAATTGCCCAAGCTGAGCTTGAATTCGTGAATCTTCTGTCTCAGCCTTCTAGAGTGTTAGTATTACAGGCATGTGCCAACACACATAGCTAGAGATCTTTCCATGTATTTATGTTTCTTTTTTTGTAATCAATGTTCTATAGTTTTCAAAGAATAGGTCTTTTACTTAGTTAAATTTTTCCTAAGTATTTTATTCTCGATGGTGCTATAATAAGTGGATTGTTTTCTTGATTTCCTTTTCAGATAGATAACTGTTGGTATAAAGAAATGCAACTCATATTGTAGGTTGGTTTGTGTATCTTGATACTTTACTAAGTACATTTATGTATTCTAACAGTTTTTAAATTGTTTCTTGAGCGCTTAGAGTTTCTTGCATATGAGATCATATCATCTACAAATACAGATTTTATTTCTCCCTTTACAATTTGGATACTTTTCTTTCTTTGTATTGTGTAATTGCTTTTGCTGTACTTCCATTATGGTGTAGAATAGAAGTGGCAAAAGTTGGCACCTTTGCATTGTACCAGATACTAGAGAAAAATTTTTCATTTTTCCCTTTGGTATGGGTTAACTGTGGGTTTTTCATAAATGGCCTTTAAAATATTAAGGCAACTTCATCCGATACCTATTTTCTTTCTCTACTGGGAAAAGCCTTAAAGATTTTTATCCAGGAAAGATATTGAACTTCGTCAAATTCTTTTGCTGCATTTGTTTTAATGATCATGTGGGTTTTATCCTTCGTTGCCAATGTGGTACATCCCACTGATTTATTTGCAGATGTCTAGTATATCCTTAAAGAGTTGGAGAAGGGTGTTAAAACTTCACTTTGTGAAGGCCGTTAAAATTATAATAAATAGCTATGTATTATCATAATTATCCATAGAAAAAATAGAAGACACATTTTTCAACACAAAAAAGATATGGATAACAATCTTAAAAGGAAGGACAATCCTTCCAAATAACCAATTAAGTATACAAAAGATTCATTACAAAACGACTTTATTATAAAATGATAAAATCTGAAGATCAGTATTGGGGAAGCACAGCTACCAGTGAAGAGAAGAGACTGAAAGCGGGTATCTAGGAAATGTCCCTCTGTATGTGTCCCTTATAAAAGAGCCTATAAAAGAGACTGAAGAGAGAAACAGAGAAGCAGGAAGTAAAACTAGGGAGAGGAGGTATCTCAGGTGCCTGAGACAGAAAATACTTCCAGATGTAAATGGTCAGAAGCTCAGATGCTACTGAAACAGCCAATGGATCTTTTTACAAAGAGTTCACTAATGTCCAACATAAAAATAGTTTCAAAGTGAAATAATATGATCTCAGAATTTCACCTCAGGAATGACGGAAGCAATATGATAAACTTTGTTTTGTCTTCTAAATTCAGGACAGTAACCATTTATTGAACCTTTAGAATATCCACAGTGATTTAATAGATCCCCTAATTGGTTAAAAAAAATTAGTAATACAGATCCCATCCTCAAAAAATGTATCAGAGGAGAGATAAGAAAGGAGAATAAAAACCTGTAGAATATCTCCAACAAAGATACACAAAGATAGCACTTGAGAAGATGCCCAACATTATTAGCCGCTCAGAAAATGCAAATCCAAACCACAAGTTACCACTTCACACCTATTTAGACAGCTAGAATTAAACATGTACAAACACATACACACACACACACTAATGCACCCACATTGCACGGATAATATGTCAAGTGTTGGTGAGAATGTAGAGAAATAGAATTTGGAGTACCTTTGCTGCTTGCTTTGAAGAGATAAATCCACTAACCTAGGAGGTGTGGCAGCAGATCCTTTCCCATGAGCCTCTGATAAGAAACACTATCCACACAGTGACTACAGTTTTTTGAGAATGAAAGCTAAGGAACCAATTAAGCCATATCCAGACTCCTGACCCTCAGAACACATGAGCGATAATAAACATAGTTAAGTCTGTAATAATTTATTATGTACTACTAGAGAAACAACACAACTTTCGAGAAGCACACTGTATAAAACAGGTAAGACACACAGTCATGCAAAAAAGAGCAACATTAAACAACATTAAAGGGAGTCTCCTTTACACCCTCTGCAGGGAAAAAAAAAACAGTATGAAACTTGTCACTTATAAATAATTATACAGCTTAGACGTAGGTATACCTATAAATTCTTCCAATGTTAGGAAGCCAAATTAGAGGAATACTATGTCAAGTGGGCAATTTAAGCAATGTTAGGAAAGCTTCTAAACCCCCAACATCCCCTGACCTTCAAAAAGAAATAAGACCTGTATTATTTTAGTCTTTGAGTCCTGAGCAGTATTTCTGAGAATGAGGACATTTGAATTATTACCAATCGTTTTCACATAATAAGAATAAAATTGTGCATGAAGAGTGCAGAAGAGCATGAAAATTCTGCTACTTGAGCCAGTTTCATCCATTGAAAACACTAGCCTTAACCCAGGAAAGTTATCTAAACTCACACAAAATCAACACCCCTAAGGCTGCCCCAGGTTTATAGGCCTGGATGTTGAACCATTTGCTTCAGTGTTAGTATGTCTTTTTATACTGTCTTCCTCATTGTGTTTCCAAGTTATGTCTCTGCCTTCCAGTGTATGCATTATTGTCCAATTTTCCCACCTTTAAGCCTAGCTCCATTATTGATCTTATCTTTTCTACAACCAATTATGACACTCCAGAGATAGATGTCTAAGTAGGATCCCCAGAACTTGTACTGGTAACAGTGACTACTTTAAGCCAGTATCTCACCTGGGCAAAGCCTTATAAACAAGATCCAGATACAGGCAACTGAAGCAAGAGGGAAATGGTACTCAGGAACAAGAAGGAAAATTCACAAAGACAACTTAGTCTAATTTAAAAATTTGCATAATTCAGTATGATTGTTATTAAGCTATTCACACAAGTACTTCTTTAGACCCTCTTGAATTTGCACTGATTTCTCTCTATAGATTCAATAGTGTTGCCTGTGAGAAATAATCAGAATAGAAAATACTCCTAATTCATTTCAACCTTTATTAAATAACTTATATGCAAAACACTTTGCAAAGTACTCTTAGTTTTCCAAAATGAATATATCACGTGATTTCTGCTTGGTTATAGGGAGAGGATAATTTAAATAGGCATGATACAAGTGATAAGAATAGTGGTATGACAGAACTGCAGAGTGATAAAAGAGAAAGATTACATAAGATTGGAGTACTTGGAAAAATTTCAGAAGGAAGGAGATGAGGTAATTGGCCTGTGAGACACTCCTTCTTCATCTATATGAGAATGCTTCTATGAAAATAAATAAGGCAGAAATTCAGCCTAATATCCTTACTAATATGATATATGATAACTGGCCTTCTGGACAAATAGACTAACAACACAGAATGTCTCTGGTTTAGGATTGCTTACAGTAAACAGAACTATAGTTTATGGATTTATAATAAATTTTACCCTGGAGAAGGTAGCATAAGCTATACAAGCCTCTTAAGTAACAAGTGGAGATATTTCCTAACTTAAATGCTATCTACTAAAGGAGGTGACCTGGAATCCTGATAGACACTCCATTTATTAATCTGAGTTTAAAAGCACATGTCCGCAACAGCAAGAATGGAGGAAGTGTGGGATACCCATCCTTTCTCTGTCTTCCCTATGTCTATGGAATGCTTGTATGTTTGAAATTAGTTGTGAAGATTGACAATGGGTAAAGTCTCTGATCTGTGTGAGTCTGACTTGACAATCTGATTCTTGGTAGCTCATTGTTTATGACGGAAGTAGATTTGAAATGTGCTTTGAAAAGTGTGTGGGCTCTTAAAGGCACAGATGAAGATACTGGCATTACAAGCCAAGAAAAAAGTAGGAATGGAGATAAGAAAGTAGAAAAATATAGGATATGTTCAGGCCAAAATATATCTTCTGGTTCAGGCACAGTACACAATATTCCTAAAAGAAAAATAATAAAGATCAAATTGTAATTTGAGGACTTTAGTCCTCAACTAAGGACCTTATACTTAAATGTATGAGAAATGAGGAGCCATTGAAAGTTTTTATTAAGAGAATCATAGAATCACATTGGAGTATCGTACAGATTTCTCCAGAAGCAATGTAAAGATTGTTTAGGAGTATGGAGAACTTATCCAGATTGAAGCACAAAATAGTTTAGTTCAAGGATTCTCAAAGGAGGTTCATGTACTTAGGTGGATCTATTGGCCAAGTTAAAGTTATCCTTGAAGTTTCTGTTGTTGTTGTTGTTGTTTACTTGGTTTGTTTCAGCATTCAAAATGTTTTATAGTCATTTTAGCGGTAATTTTAAACTGCATATTCAGGACCAGCTAGATAGCCACATTATAAATGAATAGTACCACAAATTTCTATGTTTTTGCCTTTTTTCTGTTTATCACTATTTTTGCACAAATTACAATTTAAATTGTGATGGACTAATAAGGAAAAATCAGTAGAAACTTCAGTTGAGAATTTGTATTCATGTCTAAGTAAAGGCAAACGTTTTTGTACTCATTCGAATTTTTTTTAAGTTGTGGGAAATTTTATCATCTCAAAGTACATGGGAGTCTAAAAGTATATGAATATTTCCCTTTGTTTCTCCAGCTTGCTTCTATCCTTCTTCACTCTGTTCTGTGCCCATAACATTCACTAAGAAGCTTCCATGCCACAACATCTTCCTGAGCTGAGCAATTGGGAGTTGGCTCAGCAGACAGAAGAGTGAGAAAAGTAAAGTCCAAACACTTATTTTTCTGAGTTTCTGCAAGATGACTGTGCCCTCTTAACAAAGACACAGCTTTTCTAAATCGTTCTTCTTTGTTATGCTTGCTGTCCCAAATGTCCTCTAAGAAGCTCACTGCATGCAGGCTTGGTAGTGAGCTGACAGACTTTTGGGGGTGACTGGATCATCAGGGCTCTAACTTTATGCAATGAATTATTCTATTGGTGGAGTCACATGTTGATAGTGTTATAGTAGGTGATAGAAACCACAGGTGATAGACAAGTCATAGCTGAAGTGAGTAGGTCACTGGGGGTTCCTTGTTGGGGACTGTATTTTGTCTCCAGTCCCCTTCCTGCCTGACTGTTTTCCTGTCTCTCTGCTTCCTGTATGCCATGAGGTGAGCAGTTTTTCTCCACCATGCCTTTCTGCCATGTTTCTGCCTTGCTACAGTGAAATAAACAGTTCCTTCTTAAAGTTGATTTATATCAGGTACGTTTTTACAGTGGTGAAAAGCTAATAACATACTCCCCTATAACTGTAGCCAGACTCTCCAATTTCTGATCATTACTTCTTTCTTTGACTCAATAGTCTTGCAGGTGATAATGGCTCTTCACTATTACTGTTCCTCAATTCTGATTTCTTCTAAGCCAGTCTACACTTTTGTACACATTTCCCTTATTAAACTGTCTTCCCATACTTCTTAAATAGCATTCATTTTCTGCAGTGATTCATGATACAATGAAACTCAACTAATAGTCATTTTTACTATACTCATACTTACAAGCATCAATTTGGTTTCAGCCAAGTAGTATCATCTAGCATGTTAAAATAAATATATTTTTCTGGATTTTATTCATTTCATTGTTTTACTTTTTTTAATATTTTTTTAATTTTTTTAAATTTTATTTTAATGGTACATTTTATATATACACAATAGCATTCATCATAGGGAACTTGTACCTGTACATGCTATGTCTTGCTCCTTCTTTCTCTCCCCCCTTTCCCTCCTCTCCATTGTTTCACTTGTTTGCAGTTTATATTTCTTTTTAGTGTCTGAGACCTAAATTTATTTCTATTTTGCATTTACACACATTTAATTAGTGATAAAAAATTATATTCAATCAACATTAACGAGATTTTTGAAAAGTTTTCTCCTTCGAAAGGGTGAAGGGAGGGGAGGGGAATGGGAAAAAAAGGAGCAACAAGATATATCATGTGCAGGTACAAATCTCCTGTGATGAATGTTATCACTCTGTACATCTAAAATGTACCATTAAAATAAAATTAAAAAGAAAAGGAGGCCATATAACCCATCAAGTTGAGAATCACTGGCCTAGCATATTGCTTCCAATACAGTTTCCAAAACATCTCTAAAACGTGACATAAAAGTTGTCAGTGTGTGAAATGGACAATTGATGGTGAACAAATATGAAAAGCTAAGAACTTCATAAAATTCATTATGACCCCAGAAGCCATAGACAGGAAGAGCTGCACATTCCCCCAGTGTCAAAAGAATCTAAGAAGGCCTACATGAACTACTGTGGCTATTCATAAATGCTAATCTCGAAACTCAAGGTTGAGAATTGTATTTAGAATGTTTTCAAGTAAAATTGTGCATTCCTTGACCCACCTTTCCATCCTAGACATAAAGTGAGTATGAAAAGGGAAAAACATACCACATAGCCATATTAAAAAAGAAGTGTCTTTGTGGATTAGAAATTCATTAATTGGAGCCAAAGCCCCTGGCTTGCTGGACGTCAGGTTTGGAAGCAGATTGCAACAGCCAGTTCAATTTTAAAGTATAATGTACTACATATAGATGAAGAAGCAGAGCTAGCTTTGTGACTTGTAGCCAAAGGCTAAAGGAAGTTTTGCTGATTGACGTTGGGACTACAGAAGAGCTCGGGCCTAGGGAATAAGGAAAAGACCAGTGTTATAACTGAAAAATCTGCCAGCTGGCTTGATTAATGAATCTTCCAAGTTCCAAATACCTTTAAGGTAGTAGCTTTGAACCAGTACTAGCGATTAGAGGCTGGGACAAGGGATAAGATGATATGCGATATGTCAGTTACAGAAAGCAAAGCAATACTGCAGTACCAAATGAACCCGAAATACCAGCAAATGTACCCAACAAAGTTTTATTCCATTTTCACATCACAGTCTAATTCAGGTCAGGCAATTCTCTATGATGGTTGCTCTACAACAGTGATTTGGGAACCTGAAATGATTCCATGTAGCATTTTTGCCAATTCGGTGTTCTTTATATCCACTGATGAATTGAGGGATCTCAACATCCTTAAGTGTTGTTTGGACTAGGAGTAATACAAACTACTCATCTAACCCAAAATGAATACAAGGTTGGCAAATGTATAAAAGTGGATGAATATTTGCTGAACAGGATCCAGGTGGATTCATTTGTGGACGAATTTCAAGTTTTCTAGAGAAGTGAATAAGTCCAGAGTGAAAAGGAAACCAAACAACTTCCCATTCAAAATAAGTTTGCAAAAAATGTTTCAAAACATAAAAAGGTTCATCAATAGGAAAGAAATCAAAAACCAGCAGAACAAGAAGTTTCTTCACATGAGATTAATTTCACAGGAGATATCGAAAAACTTTAAAATAAGTCTGTTTTGCATATTTATAAAGATACATGAGTTAATAATTTCTACTTAGAAATCAATTATGAAAATGGAAGAAATAAAGATTTATATAAAAATGAACAATCAGAAATATAGCCATTGAAATAAGTGCAACAGGGAAATGAAACTAAATTTGATAGTCCCAAAGAAAGACTTAGTGGAATACTATGATAAAGGAGGAAAAATCCACCCAATATGTCACAAATAATAGATTTTTAAAATAAGAAGAGTAATTTTGAGATTGTAAGACAAATTGAGAGATTACTACATTCATCTGATAAAAGTCCCAGCAGAATAAAACAGAGAAAATAGAAGATAAGTATTATCTGAGGAAAGATTTGCTAAGAATTTTTCAGAATTAAAGAAAGACAGGAAATAGTAAGTATTCCAAATAGCAAGAAAATCAAAATGAGTCCACACTGAAATACATATTTAACTGCAAAATATCAAAGATAAAATCCACATCAAAAGCTACTACAGAAAATACTTTACCTACAATGGAATGAAAATAAATTAACAATGATTTAAAATCTTAAGTAATAGAAATCAGAAAAAAATGGAACAATAACTTCAAATCATTGAAGAAAAATAGATACAAACTTAAAATTTTATATATGCTTAAACTATTACTTTGTAAGAAAGGAAAAATCAGTGCGTTATGAGTTCTAAAAAAAAATCAAGTTTATCACACACAGTTTCTACTTACAAGTGATATTGAGGGGTGTGCTTTGGTAAAAAAGAAAGTGAGTCTCCAGCCATATGTGTGCCACAAAATGTGAAAAAACAAAACCAATGAAATTTTAGTAAAGAAAAGTAACTTTGGGCCACAAAAACATAACATTAATAATTCATGTTTAAAATTAAAAATTGCAAAGTCATAACAAATGGAAGAGAAATGATCAAGAGAAGTTCAAATATACAAAATCCTGTATTGGTTACTTTCTCATTGTTGGAACAAAATACCTAACACAAGCAACGTAAGGAATGAAGTTTTATTTGGTTCACAATGTCAGAGGGTTCATCATGGCAGAAGGACACACAGAGGAAAAGTGTTCAACCCATAGCAGCCAGGAAGTTGAGAGAAGAATATACCCTTTCATGTCATGTCTCCAGTGACCCACTCCCTCCAACCAGGCCCAACTCCTATAATCACATTGAGCTATGAACTCAAAAATGGTCAACCCATTGTTGAGTATAGCTTCCTCATAATTCAGTCACTTCCCAAAAGCCCCACCTCTGAACACATGAGAATTTTGTGAAACATCTCTGAACTATACCATTCCACCCTGACCCCCAAAATGTCCATTTCCATCTCATTATGTAAAATGCATCTAATCCATCTCTAACAGTCCCAGCATTATTTAAAAGTCTAAGTCTAAATTCTCCTCTGAGACTTAAGGCAAATTCTTAGCTGTAAGCCACTGTCAAAATCTAAAAGGAAGTTAAATCCTTCCAACACACAATAGCACAGTATAAACATTCCCATTTTAAAAGAGAGGACAGGAGAATAGAAAGAAATTACAAACCAGCAGGGTAAACATTAAATACTATAGATCCATATCTAGCACCCAGGGCAGGTTATGGTAAGATGTGAGCTCCAAAGGGCTTGGGGAGACCTGCTTCTATGACCTTGTGAGTTGCAACCCATGTGGCCCCTCTCTCATGCTGCCTCTGTTTCCTGCCTATGGCCTTCCACATTCCTGGCGTCTCCTTCTTCCTAGGGCCTGCAGTGCACCTATAGGTTCACTTTCATGGTTTTGCACATCACACTGTCAAAGGCACATTGTCTGGCCTTGCAGGCCTTTCTGTGCAATCTGGGCAGAATGCCTAGGAACCTCACAACTCTTGCATTCTAAATGGCTATAAAAAAAACCAGCACTATGTGGATGATACCATGGTCTGCCACCAGCTCAAGCAGTACCTAGGCCTACATGGACCGTGGCTGCAGTAGCACCTGACTTACTAGATGCCTAAACTGGGCCATAAACTTCCCTGTGTGGCCCTGAGTGAGTAAGGAGCCCATGAGTTCTCTTCTTTCAAAAGAATTTACCATTTCACACTATTGTGCTTACGATGACTGGCATCTGACCAATTCCTGAGATGCCCTTGAGGCATCTTTTTTATTTTTCTGAGGCAATGTACTTGGCTTCTTTTCAATGGCTCTAATCTTTTCAGCAACCAGTCTCCTTGTCCCCAAATTTACATGTGCTTCCCTTCTGGCCAAACTGTGACATTTTCAAATCATTCAGTTCTGGTTGTTGCTCCTGATTCTTCTGATTCTTACAGTAGATCTGTCTAAAAGCAGTCAGCAGTACCCATGCCATAGCCTGATCATTAAACTTTCCTCTGCCAGTGCTTGCCTAGCAAGCACAAGGCCCTGAGTTCAATCCCTAGGATCCCCCCCCAAGAAAAAAAATTTCCTCTGCCAGATCAATTAGTCTGCCACTTTTAAATTCAGCCTTACTCAGAGTCCCAAAATGTATAAAAGCAATTCTTTGCCAGAATAAAACAGGAGTGATCTCAACACGACTTCCCAGTAGGGTCCTCATTCCCGACTGAAATCTCATGAGCTTGGATTTTACTGTCAACATTCCCAGTAGTATTATAATCTTCTGTGCAACAACCAGTATCACCTACAAAGCTTACAACATTCTAGGGTTTCTCTAGTCCACATTTCAAATCACTCCAAGCTTCTCCTACAGACCAGTTCCAAAGGCTTCTGAAAAACACGATCATGTACCGTCACAATAGTAGCCCCACTCCTAGTACCAATTTTCTGTATTAGTCACTTATTTGTCACTAGGACCAAACACAAAACACATGCAATTTAAGGAGGAAATATTTATTTTGTGAACAGTTTCAGAAGGTTCATTCATGGCTGGCTGGCTCCAATGCAGAATCATCATGGTGGAAGAGCAGGTGGAGGAAAGCTGCTCAAAACTGAGAGACAAGGGCAGAGCCAGGGATAAGACCATATCCTTCTAGGTCACACTCTCAGTGAATCACTTCCTCCAACCAGGCCCACCTCCTAACAGACACTCAGCTGTAACTCATTAATGGAACTGTAACTCATTAATTCACTGATGAGTATAGCACCCCCATGATCCAATCACTTTCTAGAAGCCCCATCTCTGAACATAAGGGATTTTGGGAAGATAATTTAGATCTAAACCAAAACAAGTTCCTTATCTTGATTCTCTTTAATTGGTTGAGATTTCAACATTAGACAATATTAGAAAAGAAAAAGTGTCAGAAGTGGTTGAATCATGCTTCGTGCCAAGTAGGTGGCTGTGCTTTGACAAAATCCATTTTTCTGTTTGCTCTTGTATCATTTCCTCAATCCTTTTTGCTTTCTAAAGGGAAAAACCAAGATACATCATGTACAGGTACAAAATAACCATGTTGATTATGATCATTATGTATATAATGTACCAATACATGTTCTTGGTTAAAAAAAAAAAAAGTTGTAAAAGAACAGACTTTGGCCTGGTTGTCAATATTGCAATGTTTTAACTTTTTCTTACTACTCCAGGTAAGTGACTGGGTTTCAACTATTCATAGAAAGTGTGAGTGTTCTTGAGATTCCAAGAGGGTGCTGGTGAGGAGAAGAATATAGTACTTTTGCCCAGTTTTCCTCATGGATTACAAAATTACACACACACAAACATGCACACACACATTTATAATGGGCTTTCGCCTGTAATACTACATTTCTATAATTCAAATATATTATAACAAACTGCATGAGCCATCTATAAGTGATAAAGAAAAAAAGAAATTCATCAAATTCTTATTCTGATTTAGCTTGTGAGAATAAAAAGAACACTGTGTGGTCAACAGAAGTGGAAGATGCTATGCAATATCTGCCATTTTGATTTTTAGTTACCATGTTTTAGGGTCAGTGATATCACACTTTAGGTGTTTGGGAATGGTTGTAGTGATTTTAACAATTAAAGAGAAAAAAACTTAGGAGGGTTTGTATAATTGCTACTTGATAGAGGGAGAAAACAATTGTAATGAATTCATGTGGAACTCATTACTGCAAGCAGCAAATAAGTCTATATTTAGGGATAATGATTGTAAATAGAAGAATTTTATTGCAAAAATAATTACATAAAATTTATTTATCAAGATCATTTTATAGAGAATCTTATTAATGGTTCATTATACAGAACAGCTTTTATGAATTAATCAGATACCATGGTTTTTACTTTATTCCGACCATATTTTAAACCCAAATTATGTGAAATGTAATGGTCAGCTTTTTATATTTCTGTAGTCAGTATCATAGGAAAAATGCAAAAAGTAATAAATTATCTACTACACCAAAGGAACGGAAAATTCATGCAGTGACAACACAAAACACAAGGGAAATGTCTAAAAGAAGATTATGACTTATACAAATTTGGAATTTCTGGACTGATTTCTTGAAGAAAAATCAGATATGAGCAGATTTTAATTAATCTTTACTTCAAAATGACATTTCTTCCTCATATAGATCAGAAGTGGAATTTCAAGGACATACATAATTAATCCTTGTTCTTGGAGCCATATACATGGATTCTATTAGTTCTTATTACATATTTAACTTCACCATCTTCTGAGTTTAATTTCTGAGAACCAAAATTCCTGACCATGTAAGAGGAAGGCAAATACCAGATTTCATTTTTTCATGAATCAGCTCAACTGATTTTTACAAAATTGAACTAATTCTAGCCTTCTGCCTACTGATTCAATAAAAGGAGCATGAGTAAGACTACTAGTGTTTATGTCTAATCAATAACCTACTAATTTGTTACTTGTTACTTCAAGGAATGGGGTAAGCAATAAGAAAACAGAAGAAAGAGTGAAACTAGAAGAAAAACCATGTCTGAGTAGTAGAAGTTCAGCAAAGATGTAATAACACATTATGAGTTGTAAGAAGAGAAAGTTAGGCATCCAAGAAGACATGGAATTTATGGTACATCCCAAATGAAAGAAGAGCAACAAGAGATTGGTCCTGAAGTTTAGGAATCTTTTCTCCCATATTCTTCAATTTTATGTTATGATACAAAGTGACAAAGGTAAACATAGAAAAGAAATATACAAATGAAAACCTTTGTGTACGCTTAGTTCAATAGTAAGCAAGACACTTCGAGGTTAAATTAATGATGATAAAACATGTAACTAAGCCTAATCATTTTCAAGAAAGGTCAAATGTTTGTTCGCCTGGTCCATTTAAGGTTTACGTTTATGCTGTTTGGCTATGTTTCCGGGGAGGTAAGGGAATATATACAGATCCAAATGACGGTCAACAGACCCTTCAGCTCTTGTCTTTCCAGAGTCAATTTACCAAAACAGGTACTATAGACTATATATTTGTCTAGCCTGTATGTTTTATATTTTACTGAGTCTATTATATTCAATTATATGTAATTTTAAAGATACTCTAATGAAAATGAACATAAAGCTCTAAATAAAGAATCATCAGTAGTAGCTTTTATTTCAGAATGTAAGAACAATGGAAAGGCATGTTCATAATATACAACAATTTCATCTCTGAGACATGATTTTCTGCCTGCATGTGATCAAAAGCAAAACAAGCTCACTTATATTAATACAGGCCATTTTCTAACTCAGTCTTAAGCTGTTTCAACCTCAAGCTTCTTATTTTCAAAGACATTGGGTCTTAAGAGAAATGTTGTATTTTAAGCTACTGTGTCAAATTGATCAATTTAAAAATATATCTACCTATGATACACATCTGAAGCAAAAATCCATAAGAAAAAAAATGGTGGAATCTAACTAAATAACACCATTAGAATAACATTTTGGGTTGAAATCAAAAGATTTAAGTGAAAAATTTCTAACTTTTAAAAGTTCCTAAAAAGGAACAATAAAACAAAATATCGCTCTGCCTCTTTCTCCACTATCCCTTCCTCCCTCTCTCCAGCCCATGTAAGATTTTACACTAAATAGTATCATCACTTTTTAATTGTGAAGAAATAATTTGCAATTGTACGACTGTTACCTAATTCATGGTAAAAATTCACAACAGTAGTGTTCATATTATTAGGCAATAATTGCACATTTTACTGACAATAAAGTAGCTTTATGTTCTCTGACCCCTTCGTCATCTGCGGGTTGTTAAGTACTCATTAACTGATCTGAAAAGAAAACACAAAATGCCTGCTGATTATCATGTGAGCGATGGCACTGGAGATGGCAAAAATTGAAGGTAAGCAAATTTGCTTTGGAAGTTCCCTCTTCCCATTTCCTGCATCACTCCTTTTCACCCTAACTTCTCTCCCCAACCCACAACAGTGAAAACTTTGACCCACGTAGAAGGGGATATACGCAAGGCAATTATTTTAGAGGGAGTAAGAATTTTGAGCAGACAGAACTTAATGGTAGTAACTGAAAATATCAGTAATTTGGATAGAATGTTTTTAAGATGCTTTCCAAGAGTTTTTTTATTCTTGGGCTGGGCATGGTGGTGCTCTCCTGTAATCCCAGGACTCTGAGAAGCAGAGGCAGGAGGACCCCACTCTGTGCAACTTAACAATACTCTATTTTAAAATATTTTTTAAAATGTAAAAGGCTGAAGATGCGGCTCAGAAGAAAGCTCTTAGGTTTAAAAAAGGTTTTAATTATTGTCTTGGTCTTTTTTAAGACACATTTAATCGTTCAGACAACAAATACAGATGACACTTAAGTGTATTTACTATTAGGACTGAATCTTATTTATTCCCTTGGTTCTATAAACTGACTCCATTTCAACTACTCTTTAATGATAGTTCTCTGTTTTTTAAGTGATAAGGTAAGTACTAGAACTGGCATTCTAAATATTCCCCATTCTGAGTTCAAAGAAATGCAGTATTTACAGCCAATGTCTTCCTCCTAGGGCTTGCAGAGACAGTCATTCCATAAGGATCATCACCATAACCTCCTCTGTTGAGTAAGAAAAGAGTGGGTACAGGAAACAAGACATGGCTTTTGGTAGAGAACGATCGCTAGACACCCAAAAATCAATATAGCTACTTTGTGTTGGAGGAGGAATCATGGTGTACTTCTTACCACAGTATAGAAAGGCCGCAGGAAAATTATTTTCAATGACTGCTTCGATACTCCTACCTCTCAACTGCTAATAATTTATTTAAAAGTTTCCAGGCTATTCGGTTGATGTTTAGCATGGATAAAGTGCAAGAAGAAGATATGCAGGAAAAGACAGTGAAGAAAACCTATATTCTACTGTTAGATATGAACCATAATCCAGTTTCCTATGTAGATCCTGAGAAGAGAGCTGGGTTGGAGGTATCTCACTGGTGTTAATCCAAGAAGTCTGTCTACTAAGCAGTAAAGAGCTATAGAGTGGATGTTTGGGGAAAGGAGTTGAAGCTAGAGAGATAAGACAAAGACCAACGTGGATCTCTCATTCCAGAAGATGACGGAGGAAGCATTTCTGCACTTCCAAGAAACCAGACCAGAGTCATTTCCACTTAGCATTAAACAGAGGACAGCCTTGTTGAAGAGAAACGTGTGAGGGAGGAAACCATGTTCACCCACCAGAAAAGTGCAAGAGAAAAAGAAGGAAAATGAGCCATAAATCTAACTGAAACTAGAGAGAGGGGGAGGGGAAGTTTTGAATTCAATGAGAGATTAAATTTACAAAACACACAGAATTGAGTGTTAACAAATTAGAAATACTATTCTGATAATTTGAATGACTGGAAGATCATGAAATTAGAGGTAGTACCTCAGCAAATTAGTGTGCAGAGTTACCAGAATAATAAATTTAGTTCATATTTATCCTCAAACAAGTTAAGGCACATTACATACTTTAAAATGTTTATCATATTAAAATAAACTTTAGAATAAAATAAATCCCTGAAAACCATACCATGCTAACATATTGATGCCATCATCACAAATTTCTTTTTATTGGTAAAGTATACCTATAACCGTAATTTAAATTTTGTAGTTTCTTTCTTTTTTTTTTTTTTTAAAGTTTGTAGTTTCGTTTCCTATACCATACTCGGTCATATTACAGTCATCCATTCTAAAATACACACCATAGCACATTGAATTGTTCTATAATTTGTAATCATTATCTTTTTAAAATAATTGTTTCTAAGTTTCTCTTTATGTTATAGATGTTATAATCAATTATTCTTCGTGTGTGATTTTTATGATCTCATTGAGTTATTTCTCAGGATTATTGGTTATAAATGTTTCTTAAGACTTTTGATAAAATAAAATCAAGAAATTTGTTTCCAAGATTTTACAACTAAGCTATTGACAAATTCACATACTATCTTCTTCACAGTCTCATCAGAATTACATGGTATTATTCTTTAAAAGTTTTTATTACATTAAGAAATACAGAAAGGATACTTACTCTTACTGTTTGACTATTCATGTCTTATATTCCTCATAAAGGTAAACATTTTCCTTGTTTACTAGTTTTATTTTCTCTTGCATAAACTATCTCTTCAAGTCCTCTGTCCATTTGCCTATCTGGAATCTTGTTGTCACTCTATGTATTTAAACAAGCTTTTTATAGGTTGGAAATATTGACTTCATTCTACTTTATAGGTAGTTAACTTTCTAGTTCTAACCCTCCCCTTAAGGCATGCATATTCGTGAGCATGGGCACAGACATCTTACAGTCAGGATGAGCCCCTTACACTTAATTGTTTTTGCTTTCTAAATTATTCAAGAACTCATGCCATTTGAGAGAGGTTCATCATTTAGTATATGATTCCCACTCAAGTAATTACATTCTGTTAACTGGGGCTATGCCCGTGGTTTCCCTGAGGGATAGGATTCTCTGGGACTGAGAGGTATATTTTGGTCAGTCAGAGACAATGTGTTCCATGTGTGGGCAAAGGAATACTCTAACATTCCTCATCCCTTAACAATTATTGAAAGTGGCTTATTTACATCTCTTTTACATATCCTCATCCCTCACTCCCATTCCAAGACAGAAAGTTTGGGGATGTTCTGTAGTCCAGCAGAGAAGAAGGTCCCACATAACCTTAAAACGAGAGTTGCATAGGAAATAAAGGAGTGGAGACAAGAGGGTACCTTCATGCAAGTAACAGTAGAGGAGGTGCCCCTTCAGGCACCTCTTATTCAGAAACACGTATAGCCCAGGATGAGTCTCTAAGGGGAAGATCTTCCAGCAACATGAGTAAAGAGATGATTGTGTGTGTACACTTTTTGTGAGTGTACACATCTATGAAACCTTATAATGAGAATGTCTGTTCATATTATTGAGATATGAGGCTCCTACAGAGCCATTCTTGTAAAATCAGGGAATTTTCTCTATGATCTGTAGCTACACTCCTTACCCTGGCTCCCATGCAGAAACAGCATTGCTGCAATGAGAAGGCAATGAATATTTACCATAAACCTTCTGTGCCAAGAATGTTAAGCCTACAGGCAGAGAAGAAAAATTACAGAACAAAGCAGGGTGGTGAGTAGTAAGTACATGGCAAAGGTGTGTAGTTTGAAGGTGGAGACAAATTGTTTTGCAGACTATAAAGACCTGCTTACACATACAACATTCATGAACAACTGCAACAACAGCCTCCATTGTTTCATTCATGAAAAACTTATGCCATCCTTCCTTTGCCAATTTCTTAAATTTATGAAGGATCTGTTTACGTTATACCTTTTGGCCAAACATCTTCATTACTTCTATTAATAAAAATTTTGTCAACAGGAAAAGATGATGAATCCGATGAAAGGGCCAGAAACTTAATAAAAATTTGAGCATCTCCAACTCCTAACTACTATTATGTTGCTTGTATTCCTATGAACAAAGAACCACAGCATTGCTTAATTCACAAGGGTCATTTGCCAAAACTATCTTTGTTCCATCATCACACTGTCAAGCATTAAAAAAAATTATTATCCTCCTATCCCTTTTGATAAATTAAAAACAATGTTCTTGGACAAGAAAGACAACTGACTGTATGAATGACTTTATACTTTATAATTGAAATTCCTTTGCTCAAATTGGGCATAGTGAGGTATGCCTGAAATCCCAGCTACTTGGGAAGCCAACGCAGAAAGGTCCCAAATCCATGACTTTCCTGGACAAGTTAGGGAGATTTTGCCTTTTAAAAAAGTAGAAAGGGCTGGTAGGATACTTGCCTGGCATGTATGAGGTCATGGGTTCAATTCCAAGTACTAGAAAAAAATTCCTCTGCTTAATATTATCTGTGTTTTACACTCTTTTAATGATGACTACAAGCAGAGATTGACTTTTTGGGCAATTAACCCTTTAGAATCTTAATAGTCCCCTACATAGAAAGACACTATCAATGTTTCACATTTTAGCACTAATTTTCAATATTTCTCAGAAAGCAATCTATAAAAATGGCTTTGAAAGACTAAATAAGAAATTGGTCTGGTAAGTAGAATGTTCTAAATTTAAGGCAGTAACATTTTCCCTCCTAAGCCACAAACACAAGATGAAAATCTATTAACAATTCTTCATCTATTTGGTAAATTGTTTACAAAAATTCCAAAATCTGATTTAATTCAATCATGAATAAAATCACTTAAATTGTTTACCTTAGGACTAGTCTGAGTTTGAATTTATTTTTCAGAAGACTGAAATTATAGAAGCCCTGCTCAGATTCTATGTCCTGGTAATTAAGCTAATTTCCTCTGTAGCCCTGGAGCTAACACAGCTAGTTGCCTCCCAATATCCTTCCTTACTTTTGCTTTGTCAATAGAACCCTGGCTTTTTGGAGAGGGAGCAATCTGTCCAGCTAAAAATACTTGTTTTCCCAGACTCCCTTGCATCCTAATCAGGTGGCACAGTCCTGCTGCATGAAATGTAAGCAGACATCTGCTGAGATTGATGGGAAAGCTGTTGCATTCCTGATATAGTCACCATCCACTCCTGCCTAACTCTTCACTCCTTTATCTTTCCTTTTTGTCTGTTGAAATATTAGCATAAGACATAGCGGGCAAGCATCTTTCTTGCAATCATAAGATGCCAAGACTGAGGGCAAAAGCCTACAAATTGTGCCTCACAGACCAAAGATGGAAAGAATTTAGATTCCTGGTGGCATGATTGAGCTGCCACACCTACCCTGTACTACCTACTCCTGAACTTTTTGTTCCAAGAGACAAAACCGCACCTGTTAGGGCCACTATTGCAGTTTTACCTTATTAGCAATTGAATAAATCCTTAATAGTCCCTTTTCTGATCCTACATATGCATCAGATTTAAAAACATCTTAGAATGTCCCTTACTAAAATTTGCTTTGCATTTTATCCTCTAGATTTCTGAGCATATGTACATAAAGAAATCAATTCCACTGTGATAAATACATCAAATGTTGAATACTGTGTTCTCTCTCTGACGTGTCAAGAAGAATTGATTTCTTTTCCCTATTCAATAGATATTTATTCAGTGTCTACTACATTCTAACCATTGCAAAATACACAAAATCCATCTATGATTTGGGTTCATATCTAGTTTTATAAAAGTCCTGTTTTCTAAAAAACATGCTCATTATTATAGCAATGTTGACTGAACATTTCACTGTTCAACTGATTAGCTTGGTATTGCATGGAAGTCAAAGGATCTCTTCTACAGAGGATTAGGAATAGAGTTTCTACTCCATAAAAATCTTCCAATCAGTGAGTGCATCAAGTTGCTAGCAGGGTTGCTCCTCAGGGAGGATATGGAAGCTCTGCACACATAATTCCCCAGCTGCCTCCACACCCAGGAGCTATTTATCTCTTCCATTTGGCTGATCCTGTGTTCTATTCTTTATAATAAACCCCTGATAAAAGGATTTTAAAAGACAGAGTTTGTGAGTGGGAACTATTAAAGTCATAGCTAAAAATCTGAAATCTAAAAGCAGGAAATCAATGAGTGAGTGTTGCATTATTCACATTGAAAAACAAACTTATCTGAGCTAATTTTATACACACCTAGGGCTTCATTGCTTTCATTTACATCAGATTCAATGCTCATATTTGTCAACTAAAGTAACGGAGATAAGTAGAAGTTCTTCTGATGCTCAAGGAAAAGTATGTGCATGAATGTTTGTGTGTGGACAGTGTTCCAAGAATCAACAAGCTTGCAAAAGATTTAACCATCTAAGCTCCCAAACTTCATCACAGCTTACATTATCTACTCCAAACTACTAGTCACATGCTTCTTGAGCCCAGCCAAAAGGTTATTCACAGGTGGAGTTTTAGGTCTGATTTATAGAAACCAGCATTCTTTGTCCATTTAGCTAGAGGCCAATTTTTACTTTGCTTTTCCCCCTGTGGACACAACATTCTTGCACAGGTCCTGGATATTACCCTGACTCCAAAATTGATGGGCCACTTCTAGAGATAGCTGATTTGGGAAGAGGCACAATGTATAATAACACTGTGTAAATTATGAAGAACTACAGTGGAACCCAAGCACACAGTAAGTCATTCATGAGTACAACTGAGAACGCACACAGCTCAATACACTGTATTTCCTACCAGCTCAGCTCCCTGCTAAGATTTGGATCTAAGAGGACACACATGCTATTCATTTGTCTTTGTATTAACATTTGCTTATAGTAAATTGTACGGCCTCTATGAGCATAGTAAGGGTTGAGTGAATTGTCATGTTTGCTGACATCAGCTTGTCCTAATCCAGTACAAAGTGTCAATGGTGCCAGAACTGTACTTGAACATAAAAAAATGAATATGGGCACTTACATTTGAATATGGAACTATGGGTTCCTGCTTATGAGACTACTATATATGTATGTACATATATTCATACCCATATATATATATTTTTTTTTTTTGGAGATTCTGGGAATATATGTTTGTTTTAAGAGAGGTCCATATTCTGAACATTAATGCAGTCTATATGTGCCTCTACCTTTCCCAAAAAACACATATGGATTCCAAGTGAAATTGATTTGGAGAAAAACTAAATATTATTGTCTAAAACTTCTGGTCTGAACGTCTAGAAGTAATAACTCTGCATGAATTGGCCAGAAAGCCACACTTGAAAACCATGCCTGTCCTACATTCCTGGGATAGCATGAGGTCATAATTATTATTCAAACCATAACATGTTAACTTCAAAATAATAAAAAATTTATTTTTAAAAAATAACCAAGGAGCTGGGGATTTAGCTCAGTGGTTAGAGTGCTTGCCTAGTAAGCGCAAGGCCTTGAGTTTGATCTTGGGCACCAAAACAAAACAATCATATTAATTGTATTGATATTATAAGTAAAGCATAATACTACAGCAAAACCTTTGGATTGCAAATAACTTATTCTGCAAGACAAGCAAACATTTCTGACAAGTTTTAACTTGATAAATGATCAAGGTCTTGCAATATGAGTAGTAGATGATGTTGAGCATAACACCATCACAACTGAGCCAATGGGTCCTCTCCCTCCCTGCCCCTCCTTCTGTGGGATTGTGAGTGATTGTCTCCCAACAGAAAGAGGTTATGGACAAGATCTCATCTGCAGAGGAGGAAGAGAAAAAGATGGAGGAATTCCTCCTTCGAATGAAATTAGGGATATGTGTAAAATGTGGGAAACAGTGCAAAATTTTGTAGAAAAGCACCACTGGAATAAGGCTGTAGATCTATCTTACAGGCAAAGCACCTTTAAAAACCACAAGTGAAAGAAAGTTAAAGAAGAGTCTATAAAGAATTTCCAAAGTGAAAATATAACAAAAAGTTAAAGAAAACAGTTAAACCATTTCTCAATTCACCATATGTTAATTAAGTTTACAGTCTTTTATTGGTTTAAAAGAGAAAAAATTAAATTTTGCTTCTGACATGAGGTATCTGGTTAAAACATACGTAGCCAGACTTGTTATCTTCCATTCCAACACTATTAAATATATACACACTCACCCTCAGAATAAACATGAACAAGATTGGTATACACATTCAGGGTGTTGAGCCATACTACTGTATTTACTTTAAAATAGGTTATCGAGTCCTGAATAATCCATAAAAATGGGAAAGGTGAACTTGTTCCTGTCCATTCTAACAAATAAATTCATGAAATTGAATAAAATAGTATCACAACATTATCAATTAGTAATTCTCAACTCAAAAGAAAAGGTAACAAGGTAGGATGCTTTCCTTTGAGCAATAAAATATGAAAATTTAGCTGAGGACCAAATAATGCTGCCATGTTGGACAGTGCATTCTTTCTCTAGGAGAGAGACATTCTGTGATATTGCTATTCCTTTTGTCAAGACTATGTATATTATTATAACAATTCCTGTCACTGACTGACATGAGGTTGTTTTGTGAGTTCCCTCATATATAAGTCTATGTTCAGACTAAATAAGAATCTAGGCCTATCAAGAGGGTCTGATTCACCTTGAACAAACCAAATTTCTCATATATCTTTAGTTATGATTAGAGCTTAGAATGCTGAGCAGTGAGAGTCAGTTCCTAAGTTTTCTGTTTCTCTTCATTCCTGCCATCAACATGTCTGAACAACAAGTCTGAGATAACTTACCATAACACTCAAGGCTGACATATTCAAATAACATTATCGCTCAAATCAAATTCCATACAGAAAATTGTAAGAATATTAAATACTTCTGATAGATAAAAATAGCAACAATAGCAATTTTTTTCATATTCAACCATTTATAGATTAACAATTACATGATTTAAATTCTTAAATCACAAAATGTCATTCTTTACATAAAAGGTTTGTATGTTAATTGACATTACCAGATATCTTCAAAAGTTCCTCAAAAGGCTGTTGAAACTAAGCTTTTACTGGGGAACTAAAATTTACTTTATATGTGCACCTTAATCTTTTATAGAGTTATTTTCCTCAGTTTTTCTAATGCATCTGTTAAAATTTTCTTCTTATGTGGCTGTATTATTCTTCTGGAAGCTTGGGAATTCAAATAGCAGCTCTAAATTAAAACTATTGTTGGTGTTTTGTTTATCTCTAACAGACCTGATAACTTCCTGCCTAGAGCTGGGTCAAGCCTGACAGGCTTTCAGCTGATTTGCTAAGGATGCTGCCAGTCCCTTTCCAATCTTCCTTTTCTAGAAGAAGCAATTTCCTCTGTGCCATTTCCCCACTTGTAAAGATTTACTTGTAGGATTACTACAGAGCTGGAAAAAAAATCTGATTCTTGTCCCCTCTTTCTTCTTATGTTTTTATTCCCAGAGCAGGGGAAATGATTTTTTTTTTTCCTCTGATGTTGGGAGGTCAGCTAGGCTCCAAACACTTGGTACTTTTCAACAATCAGATATCCTTCTTCAGAAAGTATACTCTCAATGCTGTTAATGATAAGACCACTGCTGATGGTAAAGATGAAAACTATTTAATGGTGGGTGCTACAGACTAGTGATTTTTAGACTTTGAAGTTTTATGAACCTGACTATTAATCAACAATAAAAATTTGGGAAACTGACATAGAGTTGCCAGGTTTTTATATTCTTCATTTTCCCAAATTCGGTAATTTGCATAAACAATTACAATGCTTTATTACCTTTTTATCATGAAAAGACAATCTGACACCAAAGCAGTAGGAAGAATCACTGAATAAAATGTAGGGTCTTTTAAACTGAATAAATTTGGATTAATAAAATGATCACTAATTTGTTTTTCCTATTTTTCATTTTTGCCAGCCCAATAAAACTGTCATCACTGACTGGCACCAAATGATACTTATTCAAGATATAAAGATATTCCTACTGACCAAAAAGATGCTGTTTCTTCAATTAATGATACATATTCCCCCATCATTTTCTTTTTCTCTTTTTGTATTCAATATTGTATCAGTGCTTTGGGGCCTAGAAAGTATTTCATTACAATCACTCACTAACATCTTGCTTCTTCATTAGAAACAGAGATAAAAATAATTTTAGTGATTTTTCAAATTCACTCATTTAGTGCTTTCATTTTGTAGGCATATTAGCTTTCCCATTGCTGGGAAACAATATCCAACACCCACAACTTACAGGAAGATAGGTTTCATTTGGCTCACAGTTTAGGAGATTCAGTCCATGGTCAGTTGTTTCCAAGGCAGAAATATATGGAAAAAGGGTATGACAAAAGAAGCTGTTCATCTTATGGTAGCCAAGAAGCAGAGAGAAGAAGTGATCCAGGGAAGGAGATATAACCTCCAGTGGCATGCCCTCAGTGACATACCTCTTCAGGCCAGGCTCCACCTCTTAACATTTAGTGACGCACTCATCAATGTTTAAATACACTGATAAGTATAGCACCCTACGATTCAATCACCTTTTCAAAACCCTACCTCTGAACACACAAGACTTTTGCAAGACATTCTAAACTACAACAGTAGATAAGAAAATCAAGGCCAAAGAGAGCTCAATTTCTAAATATCACACAATTCCTCTCAACTACAGGTGTCAGCTTGCATCTCTCTGCATGCATAAAGTAGCCTGTCAATTTTAAGGTCAACATTTCAGCGTCTAATCAGTATCAGAGCACGTATGTGTTATTTCAGTTAATGCTTATTGCAACCCTACGTTGTGGAAGTTAGTGGTCCCATCATACAGTGAGGATAATAAAACTCAGTATGTAACTAATTGAAACTCAAACTGCTAGGAAGTGGTGAAACAGTCACTTAGTAAAATCTTCCCTAAGTTTAATGCTTTTTGTGCTCTACCATACAAAGAAAGCATTTATTGAGTGGCTTCCTAAGCCCAGGATACTGATTAGTGCTACAGGGTAAACAAAAAAAATATAAGAAATTATACTTGAAATATACATGAAATCAAGAAAATATGGTAGTTGTGAAAGAGCAACCAAGAAATTCACAGGTAGAATCTAGTCACGTTTTTGCGTCTGATTTCTCAGCTCAATTTCCAAGCATGTGGCACCAGAATGAGAAAACAGGGAAGAAAAGACATGGTTTGATCAGGTAGGAGGAGAGAGTTGGAAACAAAGAACAAAGAGGACTGGGATTCTGGAAAAGTTTTTTGGAGGGAGTTGGTGAAAGTTTCCGTTTAGCTTTAAAGTTTAAGACTGTCAATGAGAGAAGGTTTTGATAAAGCATGGCTCTGGGTTAGAAATTTCATCACTTTTAGTATTGTACAATAAAAAGTTATATGGTTTGGAATTCCTTTTATAATTTCTGGTAGTAGGATACATTTATTTTATGTGACAGGATAGAGTTTGGACACTAGTAGCCTTGAGGGTCATATGGATTACAGAGTAATTATAATCTTATTTGATTAGCACATTTAGCTTTTCAAAGATTATAAAAACACTATTTATGAAGTCCGCCAAAGAAATTTTTTTTAAATTGTGGAAATTGAGGCCAAATAACATTTTGTCTTCGTCCAGGATTATGCAATTAACAAAATGCAAGATTATAACTTCAGTTGTTAGACTCTAAATCCAGTGCATTCTACCACAATATAGAATAGAGTATGTGAAAATGATGAACAAATCAGATGCAATTGAAGGCAGGTGGATCCATACCTGCCACAAACTAGGGTCTCCAAAAATATTTGTTAAATGGTTGAACAAGTAAGTGCTAAAATGTGGAGGGCACTAATGTACTTCAGGAGTTCATATAGGGACATAGAGATCCAACAGCCAGGAGCTTATCAGATCAGAAAAAGAGGCATCTCAACCAAGGAGTGGGTGATGATAAGGGCCATTTTTATGGGAGAAACAAGAGGCCACTCTGAGAGACTGAAGGTATTTGGAAAATAAGGTTGGTGGTAGAATCCTATTACAAAGCATTTGACAGCCTGGTTGAAGATTGTAGAGCTGACATGAGAAGAAAAAGGGATGTGCTGAACTTTATTTGCTATATTCTATTTATTAGAAGAGAGATCAGAGAATAAAACCTATTTTTGTAAGACTAATTCAGTGTGGTACATGTCTAGGAATGCAGGGCATGTCAGCTGGATGCCCTTCCAGACCCCTAATATATTAGCTCTGAATCCTTCGAGTCTAGATCCCAATTCTGCATCATTTCCTCTCTATGGTTCTTTTGGTACTACCTCACAATATCTACTGTCCTGTGGGATTAAGTTAGAATCCATATCACTACATTTTCATATGCTTAGGGGAAATCTTCTCTCTCCTTACCTTAATGCCAACTCTGTTCAAGTCTCATTTCTCCTTCAGGACAAAGATCAAGAACCATATTAATACTTATCCCTGTGTTTTCTTATCTTTTTTTTATACATTTTGTCCTCTGTATATTACCTATTTTTATGCATATAATCCCAGTTCAAAAGAAACTAGTAGTTTAATGCTTCCTACCAGATAAATTCTTGTAGCACTTTCTAGAAAATTAGCCTTCTCTCATTTAAAATCCACATTCCTCCAGAGATCTAATCTCAAGTACATGTCACCTGTCATAGAAGTTGAGCTGATAAGCTAATAATTGGTACTAATGTATGGTGACTAGAAGAGGTAACTCATTAATAGGTTATGTAATCTTATTGAACTTATAGAATTCTAGCCAGCAGGGTAAAACTAAACAAGGCAGCAAACTGTAAAATTAAGACCCCTTTACCAGAATTGGAATGCTCTCTGAATTTGAATTCAGGCTCTTCCACTTTTGGTCAGTGAGATTTAGGGGAAGTTCCTAACCCTCTCAATGCCTCAATCTTTTATATGAAGATCAGTATGGCAGACTTATTATTGTGGTCAACTTGAGCAGGAACCCCCAGTTGGACTGCGTTGGTGTGGTTCTGGTGGTAGAGAATCCACCTGAAAGTTATTGCCCACACAGCATGAAGGAGAATGGGAGTAGAAGATAGGGGTAGCTGTTTCTCAGGAGAAGCTCTGTTGTGGCTGGTTCTCCTGAAGGGGACTTGGCTGTTCTCGTTGCAGGAGCTCGAGGCCTTGCTGTCATTGAGGATGGCTGCTGTTTCTTCAGGGGAGATCTGGTCTTCATCTCTGCTGTGAGCATGGTATCCTGGTTCCAGTAAAGATTTCTTCAGCCATTTGGTGCAGACATGGTCATACCTGGGACAGTGCCATGGGGTCCCAGCCCTTGACTGGATCTTTTGTGTCTGCAGTGCATAGATAGACACTAGGCACTCTTCCTCCATTTGGCTTATGGGTGAACATTGTAACTTGCAAATGTCCTGTATTAAATCTGCTCTCTTGCAAACCATTCGCTCTAGAAAGGTAACTAATAAAATCACTTTTAATAACAGCTTTTACCTCCTACAGTTTTATAAAGATTAAATGAAATATTGCATATGAAGCACATATAATATTGGCACATAGTAGGGCCTTAATAATTTTCACCTATTATCTTGAGTATTAAAAGAGGAAAAAGAGGAATAGAAATATATGGACCTTTTCTCAGAAGAGTAGCAGATTTTAGGAGTTCAGATTTTAGGGAGTTAAACAAAGCATAAGTGGAGATAGATAGATAAGAAGACCAAAGAAAGACAGAGAAAGGAAAGTGAAGCAACAGGCTAAAATGTTAAAGTATGGATGGTGACTTGGTATCTTCTTTTCTAGGTAATTTTTTGTGACTATATTAATAATTTAAAATATCTTAATATAGTTAAAATGCAGTAAAAATAGAGTGCTTGTTTCAGATGAAAGAAAGTGTTCAGGAATTATAGAAAGGTATGTGCAGAGATTTTTCATGTCCATCAATTCCCCATTGTCTGCCATTTTACTTTCTCCAACATCAGTTTCCATAGCGGGAAAATATTAAGTTAAAATTCCAGAAACAAACTCCTAAGATTTAAATCATTCATTGTTTTGAGGAGTGTGATAAAATCTCATACCAGCCTACTCAGTCCTGCCCACAACACAAAACATTCCTTTTTATAAGATCAACTTTCCCAGCATTTCAGTGCTTGTGTTAAAGAAATTCTTATTTTACTTAACAATGGTCCCAAAGAACAAGAGTAGTCACATGTGATTTTATTATAGTATCCTGTTATAATTGTTCTATTATGAGTTACTACTAATCTCTTATTCTGCCTCATCTATAAATTAAGCTTTGTTTTAGGTATGTATGTATAGGAGAAAACATAGTGTCTACAGGGTTCAGCTGCATCAACTCTTTCAGGTATCTATCACGGGTTTTGGGATATGACCTCTGCAGATAAGAAGGGACTACTCTATATAGTTTACATAACTGTGAAATTAATAGTAAATCTAAATCAGGCCAAGATTTCAAACTTCCAACTTTTAGAAATTATTTTCCTAAAGCCCTGTTTTGGATCAGTAAGAAATTAAAATTCATTCTGTAACTTTGGAATTTGAAAACAGTATTAGTTTTCTGTTGCTATTGTAACAAATAACCACACATCACGGTATTGAACAATATAAATTTATTATCCTACAGCTTTAGAAGTCAGGAATCTGAAATGGTTCTTACTGAGTGGAAAGGTGTCCAATGAACTTCACTGCTTTCTGGAGGAGCTAGCATACAGTTTTTCTGATTTTTTCAAATTTTAGAACCTGGACGCATCCTTGGCTCAATGTTGTTTCCTTCTTCAAGAATGGCAATGATCAGTCAAGTCTTTCTCACACTGTATCTCTTGAACACTGACTTTTTTGCCTCCCTTTTTGACATTTAAGGATTCTTACTATTACATTGAACGCACTAAAATAATCAATATAATATCTCCCCAGCTCAAGGTCAGCTGATTAGCCACGTTAGTTCCATCTACATCTACAACCTTAATGAGTTTTAACCTAATGACACGTAACCTCACATAGTCTGGGATTCCAGGACTAAGATGCGGTCAGTTTTGTATGAACATTATTCTGCCTATAGCAATATACAGATTGCCTTCTACTTTAGCTCTTCATATTTAAGAGAACTAAAATAAAATAGATCCAAAATTTTATTGTCATACATGTGAGTAATTATTACCGTCAGTGGAGATTACTTATGAAGTCTAGTTAAAAAGCAGTTCTTCCTGCTTACTGACAATTTGGAGAACTTGATCAAACATTAATATACACCAATTTACTCATTTAAATGAGAATCACCATATCTACCTTACATTGTTATTGTAAAAATTAAAGTAAATAACTTAGGAAGGCATTCAAATCAGAACAAAGGAAGTAAAATGACCTCTGTTCATAGATGACATGATCTTATATGTGAAAAACCCTAAAGACTACACAAAAAAGTAAAACTTAATAAATCCAGCAAAGGAGAATACAAAATCAAGATGCAAAACTCAGTTGCATTTCTATCCACTAACAAAAAACAATCTGAAAAGTAAGTTAAGAAATCAATCCCATAAACAATAGCATTAGGAATCAAAAACTTAGAAATGAACTTAACTAAGAAAGCGAACAACTTGTGCACATACAACTATAAAAGGTGCCTGAATGAAAAACACAAAGAAAAAGACAACAAGCATATGTTCATGGATTAGAAGACTTAACTATTGTTAAAATACCCAGAATACCTAAAGGATCTATATTCTCAAGGCAATTCATTAAAAAATACTGAACCAATTGTTATAGAAATGGAAAAAACAATCTCATTCATATTTCATATGGCACCACAAAGGACCCTGAATAACAAAGAAAATCCCAAGAAAGAAAAGCAAACTGGATTTTAAGACAATTTACAAAGTTACAGTAATCAAAATACTATGATACTGGCATAAAGAAACACTAAGGCATTGGCATAAAGACAGACATATAAATGAATGGAACAGAGGAAAATCCAGAAATAAAGCCACACATATTCAGTCAAATGATCTTTAACTAATGTGCCATGATTGTACAATAGGGAAAGTATACCTTTCAAAAAATGGTGCTGACAAAACTAGAAAACGACACGCAAAATGTGAAACCAGAGATTTACCTTGCACAAACATCAACTCAAAATTAATTAAAGATATAACTATAAAGCTTCAAACTATAAAACTCTCAGGAAAAATTATAGGGAAAAGATTCATATTATTGGTCTTTACAATGATTTTGAGGATATGATACATAGGCAATAAAAACAGACAGACAAGATGAGACTACATCAAACTAAATATTTCTGCACAGCAAAAGAAACAAGCAACAGAATAAAAAACTAATCTATGGAATAGGAGACAACATTTGCAAACCACATATAAGATAAGCGGTTAATTCCTCCAACATTACTTCAAAGATTCATATAAATTGTCGATCACATAGGAAAAGATTCTCAACCTCACTAATAATCAAGGAAATTCAAATCATAACAACAATGAAGTATCACCTCACACCTGTTGGGATGGCCATTATCAAAAAAGATAAAAAATAACAAGTTTTGGCAAGAGCATAGTTAGAACGCATTCTTGATGAGATTGTAAACCAGCACAACAGTTATTGAAAACAGTACAGAGTTTCATAAGAAATATGAATAAATAAGAATATGATTATCATATAATCCAGCAATCTCACTTCTAGGTATATATCCAAAAGTAGTGAAATCATAATCTAGAAGAAATATTAACATTCTTACCATCTTTGCAACATCATTTGGAATAGTCAAAATCTAGAAACAATCTAAATGTCCACAAAAAGATCAATGGATAAAGTACATGCGATATATATATCATAGAATATCTCTCAGCCACAAAAAGAAGAAAATCCTGCCATATACCACAATCCTGCATATATGTGGAAGACATTATGCTAAGTGACATAAATCAGTCACAGAAGGGCACATGCTACATGCTTGCACTTACATTAAAGTATCTACAGTAGTCAAAATCATAAAAAGAAAGTAAAATGGTTATTGTCAGGGGCTGCGACGAAGGGGCATGAGGGAGTCCCTGCTCAGTGACTGTAACTTTTCAATCATGCAAGATGAAAAAGTTCTAGAATTCTGCCGCATGACATTATGCTTATAGTTAACAATATCCTACTGTACATTTAAAAATTTCAGAGGATAGATTTCATGTTATGTATTTTTACAATAATTAAAATTAAAAACTTTAGGATGACCCAAAATGAGAAGTCAATAAACTTTAGTTGTTATAATTATTAACCAAACTTATGATCTAAATAATCTCTCAAAATTTTGTATGATTTAATATACTCATCAGATATTATCAATATATCTATTCAGTCTCTCCATTTATTTGCTGGCATTTATTGATAATTTATTAAGAAATGAACAGTATACTACAATAATAGGAATAACAAAAATATCTTAACAATTGATAGCACTTTGCATCTTCACATTTGTCTTATGTGATCCTACTCAGAAGAAATGGTTCTTCCTGTGAAAACTTTGAGTCTCCTTGAGAAAACAACAGCTTACATATAAATTCAGCCAAACACCAAAGACACAATATTGAAGTTTTGCAATACTGAGGAAGAAAGAGCACTCACTCCAGGTTGACTACTAGAAAGGCCCTGTGGAATGAGAGAATCAAAGCAGGAAACGACAGAGGCTCCACCTTGTCAGCCTAGGTCGGTTGTTCTCTTTTCAGGGCTCAGAAAACCAGACTCAGGAAGTTAATAAGGCTTCAACAGTTCAACAGGGAAAAAAAAAAAGAAAACCATACAAGTGGGCAAAGGGGAAAAGGCTCAATGGTATTGGTAACATCTCCATAAGTTCCTTCACTAACAGTGAAACCTGTTCTACATATTCCCAGGTTTATGCTTCTTCCAAATAAGGAGTGATGAAAAAGCCCCCAAACAAAATTATTTATGCAAAACTTTTTAGGTTGGAACAAAGGACAAACAGTATCCCTCCTCTAGGACTGGTATTTTGATATATCCGCTTGCTGTTTCACACATTCATCATTCATTTTTATTGTCCCTTCAAACCTTACAGGATCGGGTGGTTTCCCCACAAATAAAGACAAGACACATAAAACACATGAAATGAGGAACTTGAAAAAGAAATAGTCAATAAGACCACAAGGTAAGAATTTCAGCTTGATCATCCCACTCCTTAAGCTAATCTCTTGAGTCTGGCTACCCAACAGGAGCTTTGCTCTCAGGTGGATTTCTGAGAAGAGAAAGCCACCATTTGCTCACTGTACCCTGGGGCCACCCAGCTGCCAAGTGCTAGCTAAACACAGGTTCATCAAGAGGGCTGCAGTCAAAAGGCAGCAGGATGGCCAATTGCCATCAATTTCCACAGCAAGTCTGGCATCTTGGCATCTTGCTGGTCTCCCCCTCCCCCAGGTTAAATGCTGAGAACCTCAGTCTTGAAAGCTGCTTATCCTACCAACTTCGGCTGCTTCTCTCCTTCCCCTGTGACTCTCTAATAACTTACTCCCTTATGCCTGGGTGTAAGATGAAGTTTCTCATATACCTAGCTCTTCTAATGAGACCACCCAAATGCTAATGTAAATGTTTCTCTCCCCCTCTCCACACACTCATGGGTAAAGGCAGAATTGCCACGTCCCCCCTTGGACCTGATTGCTAGGCAACACTCAGCCATGTGAATTTGTCACTTCTGTTTGGCGCAAATTTCAATTTCACCTCCAACTGTAACAACACTGCTTGATATATTTTAGATGCCACTGTGGTTGGATGGCATCCCAGGAAAAGATGTGAAATGCTACTGCCAGGAATGAATGATTGGCATTGGGTAAAGCAATTCTCTGAACTCAGCCTTGGCATACCATTAATTGTTAAGTCTGTTCTGCTACCACCAACCTCTTGTCAGAATCATGTCTATTGTAAGCCTTTGCGACAAGAGTCCAAATGGTAAAGCTCTCTCCCTCTGCAAGATTTGAGTCATGTCGATAATGAAGCAGTGGATTTCTCAGCTCACAATACTGTATATTACTTCTTCCTACTTTCCATCTATTGGCTGCACTTTAGTGTGAAAAGAAAAATAGTTCCACATCTGAATATTACTGAGCTATCAGTTTCCGTGTGCCAAATCAGGTTCTGGCCCTCAATGGGTAATTTACCTTCCCTTTGGTTTCTTCAGAACAATTTGCTTTCAGCTGTGATAACAATTAAATATTATAATAAGAAAATGAGTTATTAATGAAAGACGGTAACATTAATGCTAAAATACTGTGCTGACAAACATATTTCACATGTACAGTTTATATACTCATATTAGATCAGAAAACGTGCTACACGCACACAATCCTTATTTTTGAATAAATACATGACATTATGGCAAGATAATGTTATATTAATCTCTTAGCCTCTAGTTTTGTATTACCCATCTAGTAATGTAATATTATTTGTGTTAAAGATACAGTTGCCTAGCAACCTACCTCAAATATCGCTAAATACTCCACAATTGCTCAACTGACTGAAGATGCTACCGTGTGGAATGTTTTCATTTCTATACTCTGTGCTAAATAATCGTGAGAATAGTATATCTTGTTTGATTCTCATTCAGCCCCTATGTCCACCAACTTTTGAGTGAGAAATTTTTTTCCTCAGATCGAAACAAATTCAGAAAGCTTGGAAATATTTTCCTGGAATGAATCTAATTAAATAGGAGTCATACAGCTATAAGTAAAAATAGTATTTCAGACTCTACCTGCATTTTCTGATTCGTTGGAAACAAAAGGAGTTTCTATAACAGTGTGAATGAACCATGAAGCGCGCATGTTCTTTTAAGAAAGGCCAAGGGTGCAGTTCTATTTTCTTAGCTCTGCTTTCATATTTATGTGTCTCATTTCCAGCTCATTGCTGATGCCTCAGTTGCGCTATCCATCACCACTTTTATCCTCCTTGTTCCTCAAAAAGAACATAAAATCCTTTTTTATGTGGTGGTAATATTATTGCAAATAAAAGCAAATACCAAAATCTTTATTAGTCTGCCAAAATAATAAACTATTTAATAAAAGCATGCTGTAAAAATAAGGTCATTTGCATCACTCAAGTTACTTGCAGGAAATACAGAGAATTATTGGTCAAAAAAGCACAAACTGACAGCAATTACTTCTGTTGTTCATCTGACACACTATGCAATAGGGTTAAAATTTTGTTAATATTTTGCGTATTTCCTGGATTTAAATGTCTTTAATATTGCTCAAAACTGGTTGCAAATTGGAAATTGGAAAAAAAAAACCCAATTCTTCCAAAATACTGATTTATTTTTGTAAAAAGGTTTTTGTAAGGAAACTAAACAAATTAGAGTGATTTCTTTTTTGGTACCTTTTTCAGAAATATGTAAGTTGACCTTCTGGTAACCTTGATATTCCAAGATTTATTACCGAAATATTTACCATCTTAATATCCAATATTAATTCTATTTGCTGTAGATTTGTATCCATGCTTCAGCTGTGTAATTTGTCCCCTCTTTGTATTCACCTTTTGTCATTTCTGCATGCACACCAATATGTTTTATTTGAGGTTAGTCTAAGAGTGAAAGTTAACAATAAATGTGCTGTTTCTAAATAAATGTCTAATGTTTGATCTTTTAGCCTACTGTAATATAAACCCACCAATTCTTTTTCTCTTGGAATTTCTATCCTCAGCTGGCAGGTGTGCAAATATATTATTGATATACATATAACAGGAAAATCATTAGCTGTGGTAAAGATTAAAATATCATTCATATAGTCCTTACCTTCATTAAAACAATCTGTACACTAGTTCTTTTGCTTAAAAGCAAACATAATTAAGTAAATATTATAAATATTTACCAAATCAGATATTAAGTACATTACTTGTTTCATGATGACCTTTAAAATTAGGAAAAGCTCCTTGAACTCATTATTAGAATTTTTAGTTTACAAAGCCTTTTGTGTATGGTTGTTTGCTTGGGACACAAATAAGTCATTGTCAATTTTAGGGACATCGGTTTAACTTACGAAAATGAGGTGTGATTCCTATATTGAGCAATGAATCTATGGGATAACTCCCCTATACAAATTTGGACATGAGACACCTTTTAGAGTCAAATAAGAGCAATTATTCCAGATGTGAAGTGTCTAAATTATTTTGCCCAAAACTCATATTTTGAAGATCTAACTCCCAATATCCCAGAATGCAAGCATATTTGGAAAAGGGATCTTTTAGTAAGTTATTAAACTTCAATGAGGTCATATGGGTGGATCCTAATACAATTTGATTAGTATCTTTAAAAAAAGAGAAAATTGGGACACACAAAGAAACACCAGGGCTTCGCAGCACACAGGGATGATAATCAGAAGATGCAGGAAGAGAGTAGCCATCTGCTGGCCAAAGAGAGAGGTATTAGAGCAAATCAGTCTGCCTTGATTTTGGATTTCCAGCTTCTAGAACAACATAATTTCTGTTGTTTAAATTGGTACATGATATTTATGAAAACCCTAGCAAAGTAATACATTATAGTGTATACATATATATCCCTATAATCTATCTATACATATATATAATATATGCAGATATATTTATATATCTATATATTACAACAAATCAAATTTTACTTTGGTCTACCCTAGTACCCTAATAGATGAAAAAAATACATACAATCTAGCTGACTGTGAGCAACTCATACCCATGGTAGAACAAAAATCCAACCTGAACCCCTAAATTCTGATATACAGTACTCTGAAAATCCTGTTCTAAATTTTAAATTGTTCTTTGTATCTTAGAAGTTGTTAACCTGGAGTCTGTAGACCACAAAACTCCTTATATGTGCAATAGACCATGTTTTGTGGGCTTTGCATATATTCAATGTAATGCAAAGAAGTGTATCATTTTAAACATTAAGAACTACTTAAGTCTTAGAATACTGTTTTTATTTGACCTATCAGTAGGTAATCAAGATTTGTTCCGTGACAGAAAAAAATTAATGCTATGTATTTAATTCATAGGCTTAAATTGGCAATGAGATAATATTAAGTAAATGATATGACTAATCCACAGTGAAATGTTTAACTCACTGAAGAGTCAGAAAACGTGGAAATTTTGTCAGAAGACCAAGTAAACCAGTTTTTCTCTGTAACCAAATGTTTCTAAGAGGGTTTACAGGCCTGCATCTGTACAGGCTCATGCAGATCATATCATGAAGAATTTGCTCTTTGGTAATGTCCTAAGGAAAACACCAACAAATTGCTTAATCCTACTCTATGAAAAGAATTTGAGATTAAATATCTAATTGGGGGCCAAGTGCTGTGTTTGGTTGATAACACTGGGATAGCTCCCAGAAGATCACCATTCTTTATTGATAGTATCCATAAAAGACTAAGAAGCTCTCTTAAACAGAGCTGGCAGCCAACTAATATTTGATGGATTTATTAAATAGGAATTTATCTAAATTCTTGCTACCATCCCTTAGGATTTAATCACATTCAGTACTGGGAATTATGCCCAAGAGAAAATACACATGTGTGAGAGAATCAAAGAAATGAAGGTAAATGCTGTGGCAATGCTATGGGGCCTGTCTATCCACTATCAAACATGCCAATGGATATAAATACAGAACTGAAGTAAAGATATCTTTTACTTTCTGCCTGCCCATTCAACTCAAGATTCCATTCTTACTGTATTTGTGGAGACTGAGTGTAGATCTTCACAGAAGACACTGGGGTCAGATTGTAGCCTCTCCCAAAAAGGAGAGGCAACAGAGTTAGCCCCACAGTTTGTGGTATGAGTAGATGCCAAGGTTTTTTATATGGCTAGCAATCTTGAAGTCCAGTGCAGAGGCATCAGATGGTTGTACCGAATGGAGACTTAAATTCTAAGAAACATTTGAGAAGGAGAATGTCAATAAAAAAAAGACCAAGATTTCTGCCACTAGAGGGAATGTAGGCTTGGAGCATCATAATCTGATTATAAATATCTGACACTTTTTTAGTTTTTGGCCCATAAGGCTCTTCCTATAAACTCCTACTGGTGTTTATATGGGAAGAAACTACAGCCCAAAGAAGATAAAGGTTTCAAGTCTCAACAGAAAGCCACTGTTGAAATTTGCATTGAATGGCTCCAAAGCCAGTATTTTTTTTTTTCACAACACCAAGTGTTTTGCCGTCTGACCCATCCATATCTTTGTAAAATGGGGCTGTCTCTACGCCTATATTTAAAACAGCCACCTAATGATATCACATACCTTGATAAGTAAATTAAAAAGTGCATGTTTAAGTGGTAAATAAAGCAAGACAGAAAGTTACAAGAGCCCCCCACTAAATGATCACACTCTGTCTAAAAGTTAAACTGGTTGTAGAAACAGAGGAGAAAGAACTACTAATTTACAAAATTTAAGCAAACTGATCCATATTTTGATTGTATATCCAGATAATCATAGCTTCCCATATGTATTTAAATAATTAACTAATTAAAGAGAATATATGACATTGTATTTTTTTATAGTGGTATAACAGATTACTACAAATAGTGGCTTAAAACAACACAAACTTACTTTCTTATAGTTCTAGGGAAGAGACATCCAAAATCAGTTTCATATGGCAAAATCAAGGTGCTGGCAGGACCGCGCTCTGCTGGGAGGTCCCAGCAAAGAATCTGTCTCTTTTCCTTCCTTTCTAGCCTTGAGAATTCTGCTCTTTGTTTTGTTTATTTGTTTGCTTGCTTTTAGGCTCTTCCTCTGTCTTCAAATACAGCAATGTAGAATCTTGATTCAGTCATTATATTGTATACTTATAGTCAAATGTGCTCTCTGCTTCTCTCTTAAACAGACACTTGTGATTACACTTATGGCCCATCTGGGTAATTCAGAAAAATCTCTCTTTTTCAAGATCATCAGTTAGCCTAGTGTGGTAGCTCATGCCTGTAATCCCAGCCCTTCTTCTTCTGATTATCATCCCTCTGTGCTGTGAAGCCTTGGTGTTTCTTTGAGTGTCCCAATTTTCTCTTTTTTTAAAGATACTAACTGAATTGTATTAGGATCCACCCATATAACCTCATTGAAGTTTAATGACTTACTAAAAGATCCCAGGCTGAGGCAAGGACTGCCTCAAGTTCGAGCCAGGCTGGACTACTTAGTGAGTTCGAGGCCAGGCTGGGCTACATATTGAGTTCGAGGCCATTCTGGGCTACATAGTGAGTTCAAGGCCAGGCTGAACTACATAGTGAAACCCTGCCTCAAAAAAAAAACTGAGATCATCAACTTCATTATATTTGCAAAAGTCATTTTGCCCTATGAAGAAACATTCACAGATTCCAGGAATTAGGCTCTATGCACCTGTATGTATTCTGGGGACACTATTCAGCCAATTCCAGCCATTCACACAGAGAGTTTCTTTTTTAAGGTATACTGGAGAATTAAAGCAGTGAGCCATATTTTTTAAACAAAAGTTTGTATGTTATCAGGGACATGGTAATAATGTTTATTGAATGTTTACTCTGCATCGCACACAGATATAAATGTTTTTGTATAAATTATGCATGTTAATAGAAACAAAATAAATTATGAATTAGTTTCCTTGTTATTCACATTTTGTGAATGGTGAAACTGAGGCACATAATGTGACAGTATCAAACTTGTCCAAGGTCAAGAATACTGTAGTTGTAAAAATTACTTAGATTAACTATTTGCATGAATAAGCTTCATAAAATATAATTTTATATTAGTCATATAGTTATTCCAGTACAATATGGAGTGTATAGACTTGCAGCAGCTGTGTATTATTTTCAGACAAAGTTTAATCCCCTTGCTTGGTATCTATACTTGGCATGGTTTATAAATAACAAATCTACTAGTCTCTCTTTCTTCCTCCAATAATGATAGCCCTATTTTAACTCCTGAGCACCTTAATTTCCTCCGTAGATCACAAAACTCAAGGTAGAGTTACAAAGGAACAGAAATCAAGTTCTCTGCCAAACAGGAATGAGACAGCAGATTTTGGCAGGCCTTAACAAGAGCTCAGTTTCTGTTATTACCCGATACTTGCTTGTTTTCATTTGGAAGTCTTCTCCGGAAGTGTTCCCTGCAAGTTTTAAAACTTCTTTCCATTCCTTGTTTCAATGGCTCCTCATAGGCTTACAGATGAAAACCTGTTTTCCTTCTCCTTATAGTCAGCTGTGTTCTCACTTTTTTCACCAAAAACAGCTCTTCTGTTTATGATCTTTCACATGCATTTCTTCATCTTTGGAACTTTTTGTAAACCTCAGTTATAAGATGACATGTGAGGAAATAGAAGATTCTTTTTTAAAAACATTTTTTCCAGGAGTTTTGAAGAATACACCTTAAATAATAGAAATGTTGTAGAATTTGAAGACACAATGAAAAGAGAAGTCTGGTCTCAAATCTACTCACAAAGATTATGGGTTTCACACTCTTCATAGATATACTTTCAGTTTTCATGATTCTTTTGTTACTGAATTATTTTCCTTCCAACATTATCAGATTACGTAACTTCCTTGAGTCCTTGAACTTTATTAACTAAAATGACGCTATGATGGAGAACATCATATACCATACTATATAAGAGGGAGATAGTTTTCAGCAGTCTCTGGCTTTTCAGCATCTTCTAACTCAAGGTACTGTTGGGGGTTCATACATTAAACAAAGCATAAATATACCATGGTGATATTATGCACACACACAAAAGATAACCAAGAAATAACATCTTAACAAAATAGTGATTAACTTGCCATGGTTATTGGTACAGTCACATTCAAATGACATATATATATAGAAAAAGGTTGGTTTAATATTATTTTAAAAATGAACAACAATGAAAGATGATCTTTGAAAGCAGGCACTGTAGCATCACTTATTTTAGGAGAGCTGGAGAATTACAGCTATATAACTACATATAGAAGATAGAAAGAATCTGTTATTATTATTCTAAGTTTAGGGTGATCTATATAGTTTTTATATTAAAAAGTTACTGAAAAAAAATCTGAAATAAAACAGGGAACAGGTTCCTCAAGTGACTTAGCAGTTTTCAGTAGCATCAACTGTTACAGTGAAAACAAAGATTTCTAAACTTAGAACTTGGCAGGTGAGTAAGTAACAGATTTCCCAATATAACGTTTTGATTTTTGAGAAATAAATGGATTCGTGGAGGTTTTTTTTTTTTCTTTTGCCGCCACACGCAGTGTATGTGCTGCCGAAGCGAGCACTGCCTCCACATTCAGTCACGTATTTTATTACCTGCTTGGGATATTGATTAAAAATGTTTTTAAGAAAAGATTCCTGGTTCTCTATTAAACAAACATTTCCTAGATATTTAGTCTGTTTGGGGATCTGTAAAGTAGTTTAGGATTGCAATAATGAGACTATCCTTGGGCCTATGCATATATGCTTAACACGGAAGAGAGGGGTTGTAGTATTTCACTCTTTTTTTTTGGACATTATTAGTTTATCTCATCTTGTTAGTTCTTTTTTAATTTTTTGGTTTTACTGGTTGGAAATGTCAAGAAAAAGGTTCAGAGTTCTTTGAGATACTTTATGCCTTATAGCATACCACTTTAGGTTTTCTTGCAGTGCAACAAAAGTTGCATTAATGACAGCTGTTGTTAATATTATGCCAATAAAACTCCCAATTAAGACAAGAAAAGATATTTCTAGAGATTTTTAATACATAAATTCACTAAGTAATAAACCCATATAAAATATATTTAAAAATGAATTCTCCCATGATAAAATGCTTTGGAATGGACTAGATTTACCTCACAATTTTGTTCTTCCTCAAAGTCTCTATACCAGCTTTGCAAATGTTCTTATATTCACATAACAATTGCAAATAAACATATGAGCCTTGGGAGGAGTAAAGACTATATATTTATTGTGCAAGTATATGCATCCTGAGGTTAGAGTAGGTAGGCAAAAAATGTAGCCAGTCAATTTTTAAAACTTATTTACAAAGTTGCTAAAACAAAAACAGATGGTCATTAAGATTTACATGATATTGACAATGAAGGTATTTTTTTACTATGGTGGCAAAGGGACCCAAGCTAACAGAAAATAGTGGTACCCTGCTCTGAAGAAGTAAATTGTGAAAACCCCACATTTCCATACTATTGCATCTTGAAGGAAAAAAATCATTTAATTTAGTAAACAATTACATTATTTTTTAAAATCAGAGTACGATTTGTTATAAAGTATTTTATGCATACAACTTTTAGATGCTTTCAAACATCTATTTAGTTTGCCTTAATTATTAACATACATTGAAAAATCATTGGTTAATTCTTTATTACACATATGGTTGGAATCATCTTAATTTTTAGGAATGGTATAAAAATAGCCATACCCTTTGGCTATAGTTATTTAATATTAATCCAATTTGTTATGCATTTATACCTCCAAAATTTGGTAATCCTCTGAAAAATTCCCTTTACTCTTTTATGAGCTTAGAATCTTGATTTAAGTAAGTCTCTGTTTTCTCCTTCCGTATTAGAAGAAAAAATTCCCTTCTTCTAAAGTACTACTGTCCTTAGAGATCATTTAAAACTTTTCTTCCTTACAGTCTTAGACAAAACATAAGTGAGACCTAATGTCTCTGTGTTAGTGAAGAATTTTCATCTAATTGAAAATACTTTTTTCTTTTTTTCATATTACCAAGCCAATACAAATTAATTTCACCTATCTACCCATCATCTATCCAGCATCAGCCAACTATGCAAAACACTAGGACTAAAAATATAATATATAATTTCTTCCTTTAGGAAATGTGTTAGCTAAGATCTTAGTGGGGAAACAAAAGAGAATTTAATGAAAATGTAGAGTTAAACAATCAGGAAGAAGCCACGGATGGTGGACATGCCTGTTTATCACAGCACTCCCTGAGGGCCATGCAGACAGATCAGAAGTTCAAGGCCAGTCTAGTTAACTCAGGTGAATTTTTAAAACAGGTGAGAACCTGTTTTAAAAAATTTTTTAAAGAGGGGTGGGGATGTAGCTCAGTGTGAAGGTCCTGGGTTTCGAAGGACTGGCAACTGTGGAAAGCTGAAGCCATTCCTAAATTCTACAGGAGAAGTAGGGGGAGTAGTGATAACAGTACTAAGTGAGGGCTAGAGCTGAGGAAGTGGAGCTATAAGGCAGAGCTTGAGGGGAGGAAATATTCTATTTCCTTTCCCATTCTCCTGCTGGAGGTTCCCATTGGAGGAAGCCCACTCAGGTTAGAGGTCTGAGTGCTGCAATCCAGCTGAGATCCATAGTAGGGTAGAAGAGGAGAGAGAAAGAGTTAGGGGTGAGAAAGGCAGAATCTGAGGTGGCCCCCAATGATCTCCATCTCCCAATAGGCATTTTCATCTATAATATTCATCCCTTGAAGATAAGCTGGATGTAACACATTTCTAAGTAATAAACAGCAAAATGTTACAGTACTACTTTTGAGACAAGGTATTTTTGTGCCCTCCTTCTTGGACATTCTCTCTTGCTCTCTCATTTGCTTATTCTCACAGAAACCAGCTGGCATGCTAGGAGCAAGGACACGAGAGAAGTCTCCAGCCTAGCAAGGAATTAAGTCCCCTCACTCCAACACCCATTCAAAGTGGGTCCTCTACCAACCATGTCTTTGGATGAGGTTTCAGCCCCATGACAGAACCCAAGCAAAGGACTCAGCTAAGCCAAGATCTGAATCCCAACCCACAGAAATTGTGATATAATAAATGATGGTTGCTTTAAGCTGTTGGACTTTGGAGTACTTTGTTATATAGCAAGAGATAACTAATACAAGGAAAGAGGTGGGACAGGGAGTAAATGTTTCACCATTTTTCCCTTAGCATGCATTTTTTCCCCTTCAAGCAGATGAAGAAAACTTGCCTAATGCAAGATGTGATACTAAATTCCATCAGTTAGCATATAAAGTAATTTTAGTTTATTCAATTCTTTCTTAAAATTTTAATTGTAACACTAACTTCCAGTCAGAACTTTTCATATTCACTAGCGGAGAAAGGGGAAAAGAAAATTTTCATTCTCAACAAATGTTCAAGGGATTTGGGGATTCCAAGTTGTTAGCCTCATCTATGCCTGTTCAAAGGTCTCTATTCCAAACCCTAGCATGGCGTCTCATCGCACCAAGTGCTCCTACCTTAGCACAAAAAACATGAATTCTAACCATGGTCCCCAGGGTAAGTAGCCTGGTTAAAATTTCTACAAAAACTTTCTGATATTTCCTTCATGCTTTGGTTTAAAACTTCAAGTACTGAGCTTTTTTTTCCTTTTCTTTTCTTTTCTTTAAATAAGCTTTACAGCACAGAAATGGTCAGCACAGCTCACAGTCTTTGTATTCATCATGTCCTAATACCTTGTTCCAGCTGAAAAACACCATCTCACACTGTACCGCCACTGATTAAGTTTGTGTCGTAACTGAATGCAACAAATTACAATTTATGATTCATTTTCTCATTGACATGACAAACTTGTCCAAATGAGTTGCCTCATGTTTTACATATAAATACCATGTCTCACATCTTATGCAAATTATTTTACTTCTTACTATTCTTCATAGGAATTCAAAATGCGGTTTCTGAATTACTTAAAGAGCTAAAATCTCTCACGACCTTTTGTGACAAGTCAACTTGTTGAAGTAAAATAATTTCCTAAAACAAGAAGTACAGCCTCGTCTTAGATTCCAGAATACTTTACTTTTTAAATGTCTACACCCATTTGTCTTTCACTCACTATTTTTTAGCATTTCCCATTGCACCAAGAGACCACAAAAGAACTGGAAATATAATAATAAAATATGTGCTCAGTTACACTGCTTGTCTTCCCTAGACCCGTTCTTCATCCTCTGCCTTACTCTATGCACCAAGAAGATGATCTCCATCAATTTCTTGACTCTGTGTGAGATTCAGTCAGTGGGAGGCACAGGAAGATAATACCAGGGCAAGTACCCTGACTTCCTTCCCTATGATTTCCCCTTCTTGGTGTTATTGTGATAGTGGTTGTACTTTTCTGTTACTACAGCTTCCATTGCATGACCCCAATTCCATTATTCTAGCTTCTAAAAAGGCCTAATGAAGCCATTTTTCCCCTTCTCTCTTTCAAATATATGAATGTTTTTGTCTTCTTGGTGGTGTTAATTCTCAACATTCCTGGTGATTCTTTACCCTTGTTCACAACTGAAAAGTTCCTTTATTCTGTATCTTTCACATCCCAGCCTCCTACAACTAGCTTCTCTAAGCATAATAGAAGAGGATATTCTTTGCTTTCATGAAATTGACAACGGGGTAGGGTATACAGACACTCAATATGTTATGACTTGAAAGCATAAAGGGTATTTTACCTAATCTGCAATATCCAAGAAGGACTGGGCATGGTGGTGCATGCTTGTAATCCAAACACTCAGGAGCCTGAGGGCCCAAGTTCAAGGTCAGCCTGCAGTACAGAGTGAGTTTAAGGCCAGCCTGGGCTACACAGCCAGATTCTATCTCAACAAACAAACAAACAAACAAATTGCAAGAAGGTATGTGATATGAGGTGCTTAAAAATCATATAGCCAGAAAGGCAAGTACTTATGTTTCGGCAAATAGAGTCCCCTTTGTGTCTATATCAAAGAAGTCTGTGAATTAGAAATATTTGAGACTCTTGAAAAGTGACTTTAAAGGGAAAATTTTTTGCTGTTTTTATATCTGTTCACATAAGCTTTGTCTAATTAAATTGTACAGTTAGTTCTCCTTCACCTAACACCCTTAGAAGCCACTCCTACACGTATTTTCCTGGTTGCTACCCGTACAAACTGGAAGATTATCTCCTTCCTGAGATATCTCAGTGACCTCTAAAATCTCAGTGGTTTACAACAGAGGTTTACCTCTCTGTCATGCTAAATGTTCATTCCAGCATAGGTAGGAGCTCTTTTAAAGGACCTGTGCTGCTAAAGCAATTGTTGGATGGTTGCCAGTCTACTAGCAGATGTAAAAAAAAAGAACCAGTGAACCATGTACTAGTTCTTAAAGGTTCTTCCCAGAAATGACTTTTGTCACTTCTGCTCATTTCCCTGGCCAAAGCAAAACACATGATCACTTCTCAGACCAACAGAAGAAAGGATTCTCTCCCAGCAAAGGATTCTGAAAGGAGAAAAAGTAGAAAATTTGGCAAGTAGTAATAAAAGTTACTATATCTGCCAGATAGGATATTGCTAATGAAAGAATAAAAAGAATCTTGATAAGTCTTAGGAAACTTCTCCATATAACAAAATATTAATATCAGGTTGTTAACCAAGACTAATCTGTGCAAAATATTCTATGGACTCATACATTACTGTCCAGCATTAGAATATTTCAATTAACAACACAAATGTGTGCATTGCAAAAGGAAGTACAATTGGGACAAATAAATTTCCTTTTTCCTGAGAGAAAAAAAAGTGATAAAGGTAGAAAATTCTATAATTACTTTTAATATTTTGCTCTTCATTAATTTCTCTCACCACTTATTTATTTATTTGAGGGGATTTTGTCAGAATGATTTTCTCTAATTATTTACTATCAAGATTTGCAATTCAATTACTAGCCACTACATTTTAAAAAAGACTTTTAGTTTATAAAAATTGTTTATTTTTCCAAATAAGAATACAAAATTATGTCCACTTATTTAGTAATTATCTTAAAATTAGGCATATATATAGGTATAAAAAAAATAAAATACAGAAAAATTAAAATCAGTGCTTGTAAGAATATGGAAAAATGTGCCTTAATTTCTGGTACTATAATTCCAGTATCAGTTGTGTAACAGTAGTTTAAATATTCATTGCCTATTTTTATCATTAAACATCTCCTATTATTTTGATTCTATCAATGCTTATATAGTAAATTTTCTTGTTTAAAAATCCTATCATGTTTTTATTTTAAATAAATTAAATCCTGTAGAGCAAATGTTCTCCTTCTTCACACTTGAATATATCTCATATACCATTTATTCTGTGGGTATGTGCACATGCTCAGATATATGGATAAGAAATGAAATATTAGAATTATGTACATGAATAATCCAAAATACCTACTGCTAAATACAATAAAATTTTAATGTGTTTGATTACATGAAAAGGGCAAAATCAATATAGGGAAATCTTAGTGAAATGAAATGAAAGCTCAGAGAAAGTGACCATAATTAAAATTTTCTCTAAGTCCAACATATTACTATAATAATGAAATATTACAAAGTTTAATTGCCTTGTCATAGTCTACATTTTCCAGTTTTCTTAAAAACTACTCTACTTCAGAGAAAAAAATGGATTTTTCCTTTAATAAAGAAATTTATCCAGCTATTCCCATTGCTGTTGAATTGCCACCTAGAATTTCAGTTTCTTGGAGTTCTGATTTCATCTACAGTAATTACTCAGAAACATGCACCTGTGTGGAGAAAGCTTTTCATAAGCTTTATCAAGAGTCATGAACTACTGCTATGAATGATTGCAGGCTATATATGTTCCATGATGACACAGAAATGACAGATGAGCATGATGTTCATGAAGATTCAATATTTTCAAATCTGTAGTCAATTAGTTTCAGATGATTGATTTAGAGTCCAGAATATTTATGTTTGGACACTATTCGAGGAATAAAAGAGGATATAATATTTTAAACTCATTTTATAGAGAATTTCTTGATGAATATAGTATGCAGCTGAATATGTATGTATTCTTTACATTTCATGCAAAATATTCTTTTCCAATGACATTCTCAAGGAAGACTTTTTTCTTTTTTAATGATTATCACAGCCCTAGAAATTCAGAGCATATGAGTATAAGTTATCATTTAAAAATTGAAGAGTAAACAGTTTTATGATTCTGAAATTTATAATGTTGCTTGAAAGTCAGAAAGCCTGGGTTCTACACTGTGTATGTAGTCAAGTACTAGTTACCTAATACATCTATGTTTCTGTTCTTTGATTTATAAGTTGAAAATATATTTTCTTCAACCTATTTCACAAAGATATTATTAGGACATATGAAATAAAACTTGTTTTTTTCTCTCAATTTTTATTTTTATTAGTATGTGTTTATTGTACATAATGATCACATTCCTCATGGGGAGTTGGTATATGTATTTAATTCTTTTTTCATCCCCTTCCCCTCTCTTCTGTCTTCTATCTTCCCAGGCCTTGGTTCCATTCCTATTTGCTAAAGACCCCTATTTCCTATTATCTATCTTTTATTTTGCTATTTATTTGAAATACTTGGAGGTTATCAAAAGAAAGTTGACTCATTAAACCAATTATAATTACACAATAATATATATCCCACCAAACCTGAAACATCTTCCTAAATCAGAAGAACAATGAAAACGAGTATTAAGAAAGAATCTGAAGAGAAACTCTTGCAATAGGGAATACAAAAATATCAATTTATCATTTCAAAACCTCTAAAATTCTTCTATGATGCAATTTAAAAGAAAAAATGGTAATGGTGATTGGAACTGAACATAGCATTAGTCTTATTTCCAATGCACTGAATAAGTGACAATAAACTTTAAAAATATTTTCAACATCCATTTCCAATTTATTAAGACACCCTGACAGTAGGACAACATATAAGAGTTTGGTCACTGGTGGGGAAAAGATAAAGGACAAAGGGAAACTAAGAACTACCTGAGACTAGATTGGTAGAGGGCAATGCCCTTGAAAACCAGAACTAGTCCAAGTATGAGCTGGGGCAACAAGTGTAGGAATCTGGCATACCTTGATATCAACCTTAGTACGGAATGTGCTAGAGACGTAGGTATTCAGCATTTAAAAAAACACATTGTGGAAGGCTTAACCTAGTTTTGATAGCTTGAATTTGGAGACACCAGCATCCTTGATGAAGACCTAAAATACTTTCTTTTATTCTACAAAGTGGTTAAGTAGAATATGATAAATCTACATGAAGTAGTACAGAATAATGTCATAGATATATTTGCAAAAACAAAATACAGAATAGTGAATATAGTATGCTCCCCATGGTGAAAAATAAAAGTGATAAATGCTTACATATTCATAAATTCATTTGGGAAAGATACAGAAAAATGGGTAATGTGTTGCCTCACAGGAAGGGACCTGAGGGACTGAAGTTCTAAGAAGGGAAAGAGAATAATGTTATTCCTTGCTCTGAAACCTACATTATCTTATATGTGTATTTCTTTTGCATAGATTTCTTTTGCATAGTGTTTGCATAGAATTTACCTTTTGCCATCCTTTTAATCTGTCTTGATTTCATATTTAACATGAGTTTCTTGTAGACAAGTTGAGTCTTGTCCTCTTGTCCAGTATTTCAACCTCCATTTGATGTTTTCAGAAATTTACATTTAATGTGATTACTGATATTGCTGGGTTTAAATCTACCATTTTGATACTTATTTTCTGTCATTAAATTTTGTCTCTTTTCTTTTTTTCTGCCTTCCTTTAGAGTACTTTTTTACTTCACATAATCTCTATATTCATTTGGGCTTATTAAATTATTAAGTCTTTGTTTTGTAATATTTACTCTTTACTTCAGATTTGTGACAGATGCTGTGATCAGTGCCTATATGTGTTTAATCCTCATTTCATTAGATAGGTATAAATAGCCTTATTTTACAGACAAAGGAAAAACATCTTGTAGAAACTTACTAGAATTCAAGCCTAGGTTTGTCTGACTCCAAAAGAAGCTTTGTGGTATTAGGAAAATATTGGGATAATCTTTCAATCTTTGTTACAGTCAATAGTGCATAAAAGGGAGGCTTGAGCTAAAAACTAAAATTGTTATTATACTTGAAATTATTGAATATGTACATGAAGATTATAAGGAATTAAAAATCCCTAAACATAGCAGATTTCCAGAATTTAGAAATACAAGTCAAGAATATGGTACTATACATCTTTCTGAAACTGGAATATAGTAAAACAGATAATACACAGATTAACTACTTGCAGAGGTAAAACCTTAAAGTAAATTTTTAAAATATACTAATGATTATATTAGTACGTAAGGCAAATTTCCTTTCAGATGTTTGTAACTATTACCGACTGAAGTAAATAGCAGTATTTGAATATCTATATGCTACTAAAGATGGTTTTGTAGGGTTTATATTTTAGAGGAAACCTATAATCTCCAATACTTCTCTCAAATAGACACAAAACTAAGAGTGTGCTTAATATACAAATACAGTTTAAGAGAAGTCACTTTGATTCCACTTTTAACTACACTGCCAGTCCTAAAACACGTTTGATATAAAAATTCTGGAACTCTTATTGTTTGGGAAAACAAAGGAAAAGGATATCCCTCTGATATAAGTAAGTATAGTTCAAAGCTTAATCCCCACATAAAAATGAATATATGGAGAAAGGCAATTAAAGGAATGATACTATTTGCTAGATAACAGAAACTGATTTCATCTTCATCAAGTAACTGTTTCATTAATTGTGACATTAACAGCATACAATAAAATTTACTAACTTTCAAGTGTTTGGTGTGATGAATTTGCCAACTGCATGGAATTGTGTAAGCACTACTACTAGCAAAGTAAAATAGGTCCATCATCCAAAAATCTTTCCTCACAGGCCCTTTGTCTTTGCCCACTTTCCTTCGGTCTTGGCTGCAGGCATGCTGATCTGTTGTCTATCACTGGTAATTTTGCCTTTTCTAGGATTTCACATAAGTGGGATAATATAAACTATAGTGTCTTTTTAAAAATTCCTTCTTCTTAGCATGCTTTTGAAATCCATTCATGTTGTCCTGTGCATTGCTGAGCAAAATTGTATGGGTATATATAATCCACAATTTATCCATTTGCCAACTGATGGAGATTTGGGAAGCTTTATATTTTTAGCTATTATGAATAATGCTGCTCTAAACATTCACATACACATTTTTACCATGACATAGGGGTTAATTTCTCTGGGATAAACACCGCAGAGAATTTTTGGGTCATAGGTAGTGTGCCAAAACTTAATGAGGTACTACCAAATTATTTTACAAAGAGATAGTACAATTTTTTCATGTTTACTAATAATGTACAAAGTTTTAGCTGTTCCATATTCTTATCAACACTTAGTACTGCCATCCCTTTCAGTTTTAGCTAACCTTTTGGGTATATATTAGTATTTCATTGTCTCTTTACCAAACAAACATTCGATGCAGGAAGGAAGTTTATTTCCAATTTGTGCTTTGCTATTGGCAAAAGAAAGGATTGAATCACACAAATTCTGACTTATTCATAAGTCTCTTATGACTTTGCTTTCATCAGTTCCTTATAGTCTGACCTACATTGGAAGAAACAGTATAGTTGAGTTGCTAAAATCTATGGAAACTGAAGACTAGACCTTATACTTTCATATAAGTTCATCAAGGTATTGCCTACCTGTGAGACCAGCTCGTGAATCAACCAGTTCTTTCTCCTTTCTTCTTCTCTGTCTTACTTCCTATGCTTCATCCATTCTTCCAACTATCATCTACTTTATTCACAAAAGTAATTATGTGTTTATTTTAGAAAATTTAAACAATACACAAAAGTATATAAGAGAAAACAAAAACTCCATTCAATTTCACTGCCCAGGGACAACCACCATCATGTTGAGGACTTTTTTCCAGATATCTCTTTACATAAAATAATGACTATGTTATTCAAATGGCTATTTAATTATTAAAACAGTTTATGCATGGTAGCTAGTATTTGAAACCCCATTTTACAGTTCATAAAACTAGGGAAAAAGTTTCAGTAAATGTCTCAAATCACAAAATTTAGTAAATGGCAGTGTTCACATTCAAACTGAGAAAATCTGACCCTGGAGTATTTAGACATGATTTTGCACTATCTACCATATTGATGGCTGCAATTTGTACCTAGATGTTCCCCCAAAGCCTCATGTGCTCATAGGTGGGGCTTTTTAGGGCTAGCTGGATCTAGCGTGTGATACTGGGATTAAGGGGGTGTGGTTGGTTTAGCATAGCTCTGAGTGTGGATAATTGGAAGCCCCACCCTGGGTGTGAGTGGAACCACCTAAGAGATGTGTGGCCTGGATGGGATAAAAAGGCCATCACCCCTTCATTGCTGCAGCTACTGTTTCTGCAGTTTGTTGCTTGCTGCCTCCTGCCTGCCCTGCAATGGACTCTTTCTCCTTTGCCATGCTCCTCTGCCATTCCAGCCTGCCTTCTAAACAGCTGACCTTGGACTGAAACCTCTATAAACTGTGAGGTGAAATAAACCTTTCCACCTATAATTGTGGGTGCTGGATATTTTGTCTCAACAATGAGAAAAGTAACTAAGACAATGGTTATTTTCTTCTGTGACCAGAATTGTGAAAGAATTAAGTTTGTGAACAAGGTACTGTTATGACTGTATATGCAAAAACTCTAAAATATACTCTAAAATAGTCAAGCAATACAAATGCATATGAAGTAAAAAGTCTCATCTCTCATTTTTCTCTTCAGAAGTATCATTGTAAAAATTTAATATATAATTTTCTAGAGATTTAAAAATCTACTTTATGTGTGTGTGTGTGTGTATACATATATATATATCTCCTATACATACTCTAGTCAAGCAATACAATTGAGTATGATGTAAAAATATGTGTATGTGTATATATTCAATCAAGTGTAGATGAAGTAAAAAGAAGGCTCACTTTCTCTTTTTCTCTTCAGAACTATCATTATAACATTTTAATATAACTTTCTAGAAATTTTAAAAATATACTCACATATTTCTGCATATCAGTAGTATAAATCTTCCTGCTCTTGATTATATGATTTGGGGAGAGTCATTCTGTGTCTATAAGGCAGCCATAGAGGTGAACCACTCTGATCTAGCTTCAAAAGCAGCTGCTATGGAAAGCACAGATGATTGACACTGAGGAGCTGCCGTACCCTTGAATCCACTATAGAATTCACGTCAGGCTGCTCCCAAACTTTGACTGAGTACAGCTAAAGGACTATAACCTGGCTTCTTCTGTCTGCTCAGCCTCAGGTGACACCATTAGCAGAATTGGTTCATAGGCATGAGATCCAACTCTCCCTGCAGCAGGGCATCCACAAGAAAACTCACTGCACAGAAAAGGTGAAAAAGAGGGTTGTATCCATGGGATCTAAATGTTATATACTATACTATTTAGGTGAAGCTAGCCTCATACACACTGTAAACTCGTAATGAATATGCAAGGCTGCTGAGCCTGGCCTGAGGATAAAGTATAGGCCAGTGGCGGCAAACCTACGGCACACATATCACAGCAGGCTGTTTGTATCATTGAAAGCTCTAAAAGGTTTGCCATCTCTGGTGTAACAGAGAGATCTCTGTATGGCACCATGTCTTTAGTAGGAATACATGGATCTGGGAAGCAAGGTGTGAAACCATGAATGGCTCCATTTACAATCATTCCTAATAATCCTTGGGGAACTTTGTGCTTTGCCTCACACATCTTCGAGCTAAGCACAGTCAGAGATCCTGGTCTTCAAAGGTTTCTTCTCTTCCAAGGAGATAGGGCAAAGAGTCACTGAACTACAAGTACAGGTGAATGAGTTTTGGTTCTTTGCACCCAGGGATCAGTAAGCAGGCATAACTGATTAGCTGGAGGAGGTGGGGCTGCTTTTATATACTGGGGACAAAGTGACATACACATGAGACTAGGGTCATCCACTTGGGTGCCTCTTTGTATGCCCTTGACCAGTGGTACCTATGAAGGCATACGCAGCAACCCCAGACTGAAAAGAGTATAATGACCAATAGACTAAAATTCTTAAGAATGAGTGCTTAGGCCATACCAACAGGTATATCAAGAAGACACACTTAACTGATAACTGAGTATAAGGGGAATATGAAGTAAATACTGGAGGACAGGAAAAGTACCACTGTGACCTGAGGCCAACTGTAATGCGGACTATAGTTTGTCCCATGACCCTCCCTTTTCCAAGTTTATGCCTAAGAAGAGAGGTTTATAGGAATCGTGAAGGTGCACTATAAACATTGTTATGAACTGATTTGTAGTCCCCAGCTGTGGCACTTTGGGTTCCACTACTGAGTTTGCACCAGATCAGGCTTTTCCTCCACTGTTCTAAGACAGTGAACCATAGCAGAGGTACTAGAACTGGGCCATTCTACCCAATTTAGAATTCTTCCAAAATTGTCCAATTTGTACAATTTTGGCTTCTGGTTACCCATTGGTCTGGCCAAGACTCTCACAATTACACTGCAAACTTTCTACTCATCCTTCCATCCTTTTCTGCTTTCATAGGCTTCAACCTGCATCTTAATCTGAGTTTCCCTGCCTTCTGCTCCTTCTCCATTTTTCCCTTGATAGGCATTTTTTCCAGTCAATCTCTTGGACATCTGATGTTTTTGGCATCTACTTCTAAGAAAACAGTTATTGTTTTCAAATTTCAACAAAAGAAAATGATACTCTAAGGTGATTTAAAATGATTTAAAATCCTTAATGGGAAAATCAGACTATAGCCTAAACTTTAGTTTCTAAAGAACTTTTTTTGGGGTCAACAATTGCCCTGGATTCGGTCATTCTATTCCTTTAAAAATTCCTCCAAAATTTCACAAATCTAAGAATAACTGACGGCTGGGTCAAAACCATTCTGATATGTTAATTTCAGAAACGAAAATGTCTACTGAACTACAATAAATTGGACCTACTATTTATAGAGTGGCTCTGATAGTACACTCAAATACAAAGCTTGTATGGTGATTTGGAGAGGAAGGCAGTATGAGGAAATACAGAAGACTTTAAGAAGAGACAATACATGTACCAGCAAAAAATTTAGCAACCAGCAAAATTCACTAATTGCAGAATTCAAGTAAAAGGTTTTAGAACAAGAGAAGTTATTCAAAGAAATTTCATTCAAGGGGTGAAAAAGACCTGGAGGTAAGATACTTAACCCAAATGTCGTAGAAGAAAGAGGTGAGCTAGGGTTGGGGGACAACATAATCAAGCTAAAAACTGTGTGACCTTAGAGAATTAAATTATGTAGTCCATGACATTATTATCTTCCCTCATGGTTTGCTCTACATCTCATGTCTAATCCATCTAATTTTATTGGCTGTACATTCAAAAATAGAGATTTAGCTGGGGTTTAGCTCAGTGGCAGAATGCTTGCCTAGCAAGTACAAGACCCTGAGTTCGATTCTCAGCAAAAAAAAAAAAAAAAAGAGATGCAATCCTCTCACTTAACAAACACATCATCCTGGTTCTAGGCCCCATCATCTCATGCTCCTGGATTATTGCATGGCTTCCTAATAGTTTAGGTATTCTCAACACTGCAGTGTGATCCTTTTAAATCTTTAATTCACACCTTTGTTCCAGAGCCTGTGATGATTTACAAGACCTCTACCACTCTAACCTCTGGTCCCACCACTCTTGGCTTGTTCATTCGGCTCCAATTCCATTGATTTGCCTTGTTCTTCCACCAACACACAAGGCACCTAGAGCCTTAGATCTAGTTTTTCATATGCCCGAAGCACACCCATAGATATATATACCACTGACTCTTCCCTCCTTCAAGTCAGTTTAACTCATCAATGAGGCCTACTTTAATGCTGTTTAATTCTGCAGTTTGCCTGCCTCTCAATTCCCTTCCATTTTTTTTTTTTACATAGCGCTTCTCACTTTTTAAAGTAACTGTTTATTTCTGAACTGTATACTATATTGCTGCTTTTCCTACCCTCATAAAAACTCCATGAAAAGAGTTATCTCTTATTCATGGATGTTTCCCAACAGCCTAATTCAGTGGTACTTGCAAGACACTTAATATTTAGTTTATTTATTCCGAAGCAACATTTTTCTTCCTGCAAGGCAACTGCTTTTAGTGATGAGCCTTACTAAGCTTCCCAGCTTCTCAAAGTGGAAAAAACTGAGGACCTAGGTCGTGGGCCTAACTCAGTATTTAAAAATTACCACAGCCCAGCTGCTAAGACGCTCAGTTTCACATCTGGACCCTAGTGGCTCAGAGGACAGTGAAGTCGAATAGCTGGTGGGCGTCAGTTTCTTGGGTTGGTGTAGGGGTCACACGCGGCGCCTCCCGCGCCTCTCTATTCTCGGCTTGTGGGATTTCGAACATCCTCTTACCAGAGCAAATCCGGCGCCACCGGGCTGGGGCGGCACGACGCGCACCTTGCCCGTCCTGCAGCTTCAGTGCCCTCACTTAGGTGGTTAGCAAGTGCCTAAAGCAGCCTTCTTTTCGGGCCCGGGGTGTCCCTGGTCGCAGGGCCGAGGCGCCGAGGCGGCGTGCCGTCAGCGCCCCGGCGTCCCGCAGGCAGCCGAGCAGACAGCACGCCGGGCGGACCGCGAACAGGCGGCGCGGCGAACACCCGCGCGAGGCCCCGCGAGCGTCAGGAAGGCGCGCCGGCGACCTCGGGCCCCCAGACGCCCGCTCCCGCCGCACGCACGCGCAGTGTCCCAGCATGAGGGTCGCGGCCCTGATCAGGTAACGCGGCTTGGGGGCGCCTCCCTCCTCCCCGCCAGCCTTAAGCCCCTTCCCGCCGCCGCCGGCGCCCCAGGAGACGGGGTCCGTGCGCCAGCCGCCCGTCGGGCTCGCCGGTGCTCGGGGCCACAGGAAGAGGCGGGGCGTCGGGCTCTCTCCCGGCTGCCTGGGCCCGGCGCTGCGGCGCGCCCCTCCTGCCGGTCCGCGGCCCTGAGGCCCAGCCGCTGCGGGGAACCTTGAAGGCTCTGGCAACCCGGACCCTGCCGCCGGGGGCGCTGCTGAAATTACTCGGGCACGGCCGGCGTCGGGCGGTTAAGAGTTCCAGTGGGCCGGGAGGTCGGAGAGCTGTCCTGGGTTGGACCTTGATAGCAACTCCTGCGCTCTAGTTCCCTCGGGTCCGTGGTGACCCGCCAGCTCCCACTAAGCCGACCTGTCCCTCTTCTTCCACTTCACCTGTGGCTCTGCAGGATGGAGGTGGATTGCTCTCTCACTGCCTCCCTGTGTTTCTGCCCTGGAACCCAAGTAGAGGGAAGAAATTTCTTCCCCTGTGGGGACACGGAATTGTACAGTTTTAGGCCAGAGCTAATTCAGTTGCTTCCGGTGCACGATCATAATTGCTTTTGTGATCTGAGAGTAACATCCTTCATATTACATAGTTGGAGTATGTAAGAATCGGAGCCAGGCATGGTGTTGCACGTTTAATCCCAGCACTTGGGAGGCCGAGGCAGGAGGATCACTGCAAGTTCCAGACCAGCCTAAGCTACGTACCAAGACCCTGTCTCAAAATAAAATTATTAAAATAAAAAGAAAAATACGTAGGAACCTATCACGTTTGGTGTGTAAAGTTCTGTGACTGACAAACCAAAAACAGGGCAGTTTAGAAGTTTCAACATTCATTCTCTAAATTGATGTAACGGAACACGCCCTATTGAAAAGGAGTTTAGATGACTTGAGTATTTCATAAGATTTGTGTGATGGTACGTTTAGTTTTGAAGTACTTGGAAGATTTAATAAACTTATAATTCATTGGCCTAGGTGACTGCTACTGCTTGGCAGTATTGACCTATTATAGGCTGGAGAAGACATTCCAATTACTGTAGCTATTAGAATACTCTGTTCCGATTCCTCTTTAGTGCCATTTTTAGGAGAGTATAAAATAGTCAAAGTAAGTATTATTATTAGGTAAATTTCCTGCGAAAAGGAAATGATTACATGTTAACCATTGTGGTTTTCAGAAATAAGAATTAAAAGTAGCCCAGGAAATGAGTAATTCACATCCACATTAAGTTTGCCAAACGTCTTAGAGATTAACCTGGTATCTACTGAAGACAGAAATTTGGAGGGTAGGAGAGAAGATCCAAGTAATCTATTACATAACATATTCCGTAATGTCCATATGTTACTTTTATGATCAACTTACTGTAAAAAGCAGTGTTGGCAAATTCTTGCTAAACATTAAAGAGTTTTATGTATTTCAGGCGATATGCAGTAAGTATGAATACATTAACATACGTGCTCATGATATATGTGTGCCTGCCTCTTAGCATCTCACATCCATATTTTATATTGTTATATTTTCTATGTACATTGTACGTATGCAATTGAACCTGAACAGTGAATCTCTTTGTGTGTATGACAACGAGAGATAAGGGGTGTGTGTGTGTGTGTGTGTGTTTTAGGAATAAGTGAAACAGATTTTTACGTATCTTTAGCCCAGAGAACATTATTTTATTAATTTGTAAAAAATTCATTGAATTTTAAAGTTCAGTGATACCTTGAAGATTATCAAAGTGGGCCATTCCGGATAATTAAGTATGTAAACCAAGTGTTGAGTAACTTGGCTTAGCTTTCCAGAGTTAGAAACTGAAAATCTGACCTGTAGGATTTCTCACCTAATATGTTCTGTGCATTCGTGCCTGAGTATCCATGGGAGATTGGTTTCAGGACCTCTGTGGATACTAAAATCTGCAGATGCGAAGTCCTTTGTATGAAATGGTCACAGAACCTACACATATCCTCCTATATACTTTAAATCATGTCTTGATTATTTTTAATACCTAATACAATGTAAACACTATGTAAAAAGCTATCATACTGTATTTATTTTGTGAATAATGACAAGAAAAACATCTGTGCCTGTTCATTACAGATGAAGTTTTTGTTTCAAGTATTTTTTATTTGCAATTGGCAGAATCCACAGATGTGGAATGCATAGAAATGGAAACTGGAATGAGGATTGACTGTGCTTGCGTACTTTATGGAGTTCTGTGAAGAGAGTAAGATAGTCAGCATTTCCCAAGGTTGTTTACCTTTGGAAACTTTTTGTTCTTAAAATATTCAGTTAACATTTTGTTAGACACTGGTTCTCCTTCTGCAGAACACATGGAAAGTAGTACTTTGAAACCGTATTTGAGATGTTAGTATATTTTACAATAAATTGTAAGACTTAAGTTCTGATTTTTGGATGCACACTCTTCAATTTTTGAAATTTGATAGAATTAGTTTCCTGTTATTTTGGGGAAATGAAATAGTGGGGTTGTTGAAGACAACCTCATAAAATAGTGGGGTGGTTGAATATAGGAAGTTGCAGAAGACTCACTTAGGGGAATCTGAATCTGAAGGGAGTGAGTGTAGGCTTTTTAAACTACTTTTGGCTCCTTGGACTCTTTCTCTCAAGGAGTTCTGAAGTGATCATTGTATATACAGTGGTGGCCGAAGTACTGGTAGTATTGATATTTCATATTATTAGTGTAATTCAGCATTTTGTTTTTCATGTCTACAAAATCTGAAGGCAAGTATGTCAAGCTCTCTCATGACTCAAATTTTTAATTTGGTCCTTTAGTTGGTGATACTAGCCAGTACTTAGTGGAATGGATTTTTTTTTAAGTTAGTTTCATCTAATGATTATATATAATAAACCTTTCACCGAGATTTAAATATTTTTTATTTGCAAAGTACTTTGTATATTAGTTAAAACCACTATCACAAACCAGATAGTTATCATACTTTGTTCAGAATATTCTTTGTATCACGGTTTATAATTTCATAACTGCTTATAAGTGGCAACCTTAGACATTCGGATTCATTTGCTCAGTTTGCTTATGATTTAGAAATTACTTATTATTACTGCATTCTGATTGCTAAAGTCTCATATATTCTGAAAAGCTGACTAAATAATGCATTCTATTTTAGTATCTAGTGATTCTGTGTTGAATAATGGTCAGTAACCTGATTCCCCCTCTCTGTTTCTCTCCCTCTCTCTCTCCTACTCGCTCGCCATTGTTTTATTTTAGTGGCGGGAAGGACAGCTGTTATAATATGATGCAGTGCATTGCTGCTGGGCATCAGATCGTTGCTTTAGCAAATTTGAGACCAGGTGAAAACCAAGGTAAGTATATGCCTTTACTAGGAAATTGTCCAGATGACTTAAACTTACCTTCAGAATTCTGTTCTGTTGTAGGTAATAGACAAGAGGGAAAAAAAGAACCAATACATAATTAGCCCTGTTAGATGCTAGAGTCTATGTAGCACTTAGCGTTGTTTTCACCTACATATCCTTTAATTCTTCTAGCAGCTACTAGAAAGAGGTATTGTCAGTTCTTAATAGTGGTACTGAAACTCAGAGTTTTATATTTGTCCAGAGAACTGTTAGCATAAATTTTCAAAGCTGAGAGTTGAACCATCCTACTTCGGAGTGCACTGCTGTTCTACCACACCTCAGACAGTATACAGGGAAGGGACATGCAGTCTCCTACCTCAGGGAGCTCGGGGTATAAGACATACATTCTACATTCATCATGTGAATGTTATGTTTAAAAAGATGTAAGCCAAAGCAGTGAGACTTGAGAGAAGCATAAAGCATCTATTTCCACTTGTTTATAGTTGAGAAATATATTCTCATATAGTTTGGCTACTTATTTCAATTTTCTTTCAAATTTTTTTAAAATTTCAGTTAGAACTGTTAAATATATTCACCAATTGGCTTTTTAAACTCTTTAGTTATATAAATATTAACACAAGTCTGAGGGAGAAAAGATTAACACTGACCTAACTCTATATATTGCTATTTTTTTACATGGCAGTCCTAGTGAGATCTTTTTATCATCTCTTTTACTTCTTTTTTAGGCTCTGTGCTTTTGTACTACTTTCATTTTAGGATGAATTAAGAGATTAGTGTATTGAAAACATTAATCATAGTTCCTGGCATGAAGTAAGTATCCGCTAAAGGTAGTTGAATCAGAATCTAAAACTCAATATTTCCCTTCCTTTTTTCCCTCCCTCCCTTCCTCCCTCTTTACCTCCATTCTCTTACTTCCCTCCTCCCTTCTTTCTTTCTTTCCTTCCTTCCTTCCTTCTTCTGGCTGCCAGCCTCCTATATTTTTGTAACTGTTTTCCATTTTTTTAATCTCTATCCCCTGATAGATTGATTATAAATCATACCTTGTATTTTTCTCTTAGTGCCCCTCAGCACTTGGGATGTCTCTATATCTCTCATATGAATTCACTTAAATGGTCCACTTTTGGTGGACCAATGAGTAATAAACTCATTTGAATTAGCTTTGGGATAGTGAGCAGATATTTCAGTTAGGTATTTGGATTTCTATTTTTTCTGTGGTCAAGACCTAATTAATGCTGAAAGTAATGTGGAAAGATAGAGATAAGAAGTATTTATAGGAAGAAATAGAATAGGTTCTATAGAAAGGGGTAGAAGCGCACTGTAGGATTTTGTGCTGGGATTCTGAGGATGAGTAGTAGCTAATTTTTTTTTCAGAAGGGTGTGTGTGTGTGTGTGTGTGTGTGTGTGTGTGTGTGTCTGTGTGTCTGTCTGTCTAAATGGTACTAACTTTAAGAAAGAGAAAACTCTTTGAGGGTGAGTGGGAAATGTAACTGTGATCTCTGTACATATTACAAGACAAAGCAAAACTTTACCAAAGGAAAGAAACTTAGGGTCTTTTAAAACTATCTTGAGAGTCCTTAGTATTTAGAAAGCAGATGTTTATGTAATATATAATGCATATATGATACAACTGTAATTTTCCTCCCTGGAGTTTTTATCTTGTCTTTAGCTTTTCTATGTGAATTAATATATTTAATTTGTATGGAATCATCAATGTGTAATCTTCCATGTACTCACTGTTTACTAGCAGAGTAGTGACAAGTAAAGTGTCTTGGTTACTTTTTCATTACTGAGACAAAGTACTTGACACCCACAAGTTAAAGGAGGAAAGGTTTATTTTGGCTTGCAGTTTGTATAGGCTTCAGTCCGTAGTTGGCTGATTCCAAGGCAGGGCAGCATGGAACAGGGGCATGGCAGAGGAGAAATAGTCCACAGCATGGCAGAGCAGGCCGAAGGCAGAAAACCTGCCTTCTTCTGTCTTTTTATATTCCATCTAGGCTACGAGAGTTTTGGATGGTGCCACCCACACCCAGGGTGGGGGGTTCCATTAAACACACCCAGATCTATGGTAAACCAATTTAGTTACCACACACCCTTAATCCTAGTGTCACACACCTATGATCCAGCCACCTCCCATTTTGGGGGACATCTAGATACAAGTCATAGCATGAAGTATATCTTTAAATTATACCTGTTAGTGGAATGGAGACATTTATTTAGAATATTGTTTGTGATAGAAAATGGAATCAACTGAAACTGTAGTAATTGTAGAAGAGGATAGATTGCTGTGAGTTGGTAGATGGAGGGTATATAAATAAAACTAAAGTCAGCAGGAAAAAGGGATTATTGAGTGGTTCATGAGTTGACTTCTTTTTTCCTTCAAACATAACTGTAAAAGGAACCTCAGTAAAGAATGACTGTTAGAGATGACTTCATTCTATAGAGCAAAGTTGGTTAAAGTGTATTCATAACATTGGGTTTTTAGTAGGTAGTCTGTAAAATAATTTATTACTATCATTGGGGATAATGTGCATTTGTCATAAAATTCACAAAACTATCTCTTTCAATTTGTAATCGGAACATTTATGGCATGTTAATTGAGGTGCTTTAGGCAGCATTGGCACCTTTTGGTTTTATTTGATCTCACAATAGTTATTTCTATGTAGCTTCCATTAATGAAAGTTACATTGTGGTTAGGACTAAATGGAACCTTAAAGAAAATTTTTTTAAATTTTTGAAGCTAATACAATGACTTAATTATAGTAACATCAGGATGTTTCTTGTTAAGCTCAAATTTCTTTGAATAAATTGATTCACTTGTATGGATGGCCTTCAGTATTAGTACATGTGTAGATCCAGTCTAACTTGGAGATGAAGAAAGGTTGAAAGATTTTTAGGTAACTTTGGCTGTATTTGTTACTTCCTACTGGGAGCAGGAGTAGATAGATTTATTTTAGTAGTATGAGTTCCATTCTGATGTGTCAATTAGTAAATTGGTGAACCACATGATGTGGCACACAATGGTGGTTTTAATTGTTAAAAGAGTATTTACAATATCATTATTAATGTCTTTTGGTAGTATTATTTCCATGTGGAGAGGAAAGTATGGACCTATTTGTTATATATACATATATAACACACAGATATGTATATGTCAAATTATTTTGTAACTTCTTTTTAACTTAACATATTGTGAACATTTTCCATGATTAAATATTATTCTACAATAAAATTTCCCCTATGTCTTCTTTGGAACACAAATACCTCCATAAAATCTAAGTATTCTATGGTTTGATAGAGAGATAGTTTACACGCTCTCCCTTTGTTGGAGGATCTGAAAACATGTTAGTCTGGGAAGAACTTCTGAAAAGACATGTATTTAGCATTATGTATAGCCATACTTTGTAAACTTATTTGATGTGGAATCCTTCTTGCATTCCATACCCATTAATATCTTATGAGATTTGTGGTCTGCCCAACCACAAGCTAGAAAATGCTCAAATTACATTGCTGGCTGCATAGTATTTTATTATATGAATACATATAATATACATTTTTACTCCATTATGAATAATGCTGTAATGAATATCTTTGAAAATAATCTTGTATATATTCATGATTCTTTTTCTAGTAAGTAACATTTACAAGATCAAACAGTCTATACCAATGTATTTCTAAGTTCATTTATGTCTCCATAAGAATTGAAATGACTCATCTGTTTTGCGTATCTTACCTATGTTAGTATTTGTAGAATCTTGTGACAACCACTGATTATATTATTGATCAGCCTAAGTTATGTGTCTATGCACATTTGCAACTGCACTAACAGTATTGAGTGTGTGCTTGTTTTATTGAAGTACTGAATGTAAAATATACAAGAAATTTAAATTGTTCTTGCAAATATTTATAACTCATTAACTAGTTGATATTTAATTAAAGTTTTTTTTTAAGTGTAGATGGCTTTGAATAACCTTGAATTATTTGAAAAAAATTTATGTAATAAAATTTTGGACTGGCTAAACTATTAAAAATTTATTGAATATATAGTAATACTCTCCTTTTTAAACATCGTTGTATATAGTTTTAAATTTTTATCTATAATTTTATTTGTAGTTAGCAGTCGAGATGAGTAGAGATCATAGGAACTAAATTAAAAGCAGCTATGGACAAATGTGGAATTATTATATATTATTCCATTATATAAGTGGAGAGAGATGTGGTAAGCTTTTAAGTTTGACTACTCTTCAAGCAGTAAAATCTGCATGGGTTTTGAAATTTTCTTTCTTTTTTAATGTTTTGCTGATTATTTCTATTTTTAATGTTCCAGAGAGGTCTGATGAACTGGATAGCTACATGTATCAGACAGTGGGTCATCAAGCCATTGACTTGTATGCAGAAGCAATGGCTCTTCCCCTGTACCGCAGAACCATAAGAGGAAGGAGCTTGGATACAGGATGGGAGTATACCAAATGTGAAGGTGATGAGGTTGAAGATCTCTATGAGCTTTTGAAACTTGTGAAGGTATGCAGAATGACCAGTTACATTTTTTCAATTTAGTATATAATTCAGTAAATTTTATTTACTGAATTCTTTAATTGTAAAGAATTTATTAACTATTAACATCCTAACTGTTTTTTGAAAAGATATTTTATTTTTTGGAGGAGGCAGGGAAAAAAACATTGTAGCCTTTATATTAAAGGTATTTTAAAATAAGACATTGGTGTACTGTAGTTTGCCATCCAAAGTTGTCAAATAATACTGTCCATTAAGTCATTTTTCTAACAAATATTTTTAAATGGCTACTATGTGCTTGGCACATGGTGCAAGACACAGGTTAGGGCACTGACCAAATCTGTTGTGCTGGAGGATGCTTTCTAGAGGAAACAAAAAAGATAGACAATAAACAACAACAGCAGCAACAAAAACACACTTGGTGTTGAAGAGTATTAGCAGAAAGACTAAAGCAGTGTCAAGGTGTGGGACTTACATATTTAACAGGTGCTCTACTTAGTAAATGTTAATCAACAGAAGTATGATTTTATGTTGAGCAGTTATCTTCAATCTCATTGATAGCCAGATATTTGAATACAGTTTGGTATTCTTAAATATGAATTTCTATCCAGTCATCTGTAGGCTGTTCATTTGAGGCAGATTGATGAAATAGGGAACTTAAGCCAGTATTTCTTAACATATTTTCGCAAGGGAAAGGAAGAAAGATATTTGTCCTTTCCCATACTAAGGAACGGAGCATTTCATTTTCTGGCTTTTAAGAAAAGTTAGCTTTTTCAGAAGTTTTATCATGAAAATTTTTTAGTCTCAAATCACTACATAATTGTTATACTTTACATTTGATAGTAATCCAAGCTTAATATTAATTCAGGATTTTGATGCAAATATATATGAAACAAATTATTTCAAATTTGATTGATAGAACAGTTCTTATTTTATGTATTGGAACATTTTCATTTTTACTTAAAAAAGAAACTGGTAGGAAAAACACTTTTTTGTTCAGTTATAAATAGCATAAAATATAGATACTTTTCAGAGGAAATCACAGGGACAATACATGCTAATTAGAACTATTTTGATTATCTAGCAAGGATACAAGTCTGCTTTTCATGGCAGTTTCTCCAGAATGGTGCACTTAGGATCTCAGCAGTTCAACATAAAATACTGAGTGTAGAGCCTCCTCTTTCAGAATTCAGAGAAAATTGACATTAAATTTTTAATGTAAACTAATTTGAAAGGCTGGTGGGACTCACACTAGATGTTCTAGGGTTGTTTAAAAATCAGAAATTTCGGGGGGCTGGGGATTTAGCTCGGTGGTTAGAGTGTTTGCCTTGCAAGCGCAAAGCCCTGAGTTCGATTCCCCAGCACCAAAAAAAAAAAAAAAAAAAAAAAAAAAAAAAAAAAAAAAAAAAAAAAATCAGAAATTTCGTAATTTAGAAAAGCTATGTGATGATAACAAACCTCCAAAAAAGGGAAAACTAATAAAATTACTAATCAGTTTAACTAAAAATGGACAAATTAGTAGAAATTAGGAAGAAATTTCCTTTTCTATCCATGGTATCTTTGAAGCAATGGATGCTTTACCATTATCTTTACAGTAACTGTCAGATATGACATAAATTAATGCTAATGTTAAATCTTGACAACTTCCACTTTGTAATTTTGTATGTGATAATTATAACTATAGTTGAAAGAGATGTTATCAAGTTGTCTGGGACTAAACAGTTCCCTCTTTTCCTGTGTCGAAATATTAATTTTACTATAGGATATTTTAAGGACATAAATATCAGACATATATTGCTTTAATGGAAAAGATTGTATAACTAAGCTTTTATGGTTAAAACCATTTATGAGACACTGGCACAAATATTCCAATAGAGGTCTTACATATTCTAACGAATAAATGAATAAATAATTAGGGAAAAAACCAATCTACAAAAGTCATAAAAGGTTTTGCAAGTTAGTCTTCACTTGTTCTATGAAAAGGAAAGTATTGCATTTTTTAATCCTCTAAATGCTAGTGAAGTATTGTAAGCATTTAAGTTTATTTTCATTTTAAACGTGTATTTTTAACAGGTTGCTGCTTTGAGACTTTTACATATGTCAGTCTTGATTTTGTGGCTGTTTTCCCCTTCCAAATATTAGAGCTAATTTTTGACTAGGAGTTAGTTTATTTTGTAACAAATTCAGTTTATTAGTTGCAGAAAGTAGGAAAGTCTTGGGAGATTTTTACAGAGTTGTAAGCTTCCTGTTTTGTAGAAGTCATGGAAACTAATAGAAGTGTAATATACCTTTATGTGTCACAGATTACCAGGTGACTATGACAGGGAGAGATATATCTCAAGCTACTGGCAAAATTTTGAGCTTTTTGGGCGAGTGTGAGGGGATCTAATCTTTCTTTAAAGTTTCATTAATATTAAATGTTAAATTTGATTCTTGTCTAACTTAGTTTGGCATGTAGATAACCTGTGTTACTTTCTGAAAATATGATAACACTCTAAATTCTTTTTTTCTTTTTAAGTGACATAAAAAATGTAATAGTTACTCTAAGATAAATGTGAACATTATATTTTCTGTAGAAAACATTGAAGTATCAGGATGTTTCTTACTGGGTTGGATTTACTTCTTTCTGGATGTGATGTCTTTCTCTTGTTTATTCCAATTTCACTGGTATCTTGGAGAGGGTACTATTAAACCTTTATATTTTGTATTTGTTCTCACTCTGCCCTTGCATTTATGATACTTACAACTTTAGGGTGAAAATCATGGGAAACATTGCTCTCATGATCCTCTAGCATTTTGTTGGTAGGACTTTTGTTCCTTTTCAGATGACTTGAATTTCTTCTCTGTTAACTTTTACGTTTGAGGCTTTGTTCCTGGTACACTAAAACATCGCAATAGTGCCATCCTAAACACTGAATGGTGCTTTTACATCCCTTCCACAGCTTCCTATTAAGTAGTGGCAAATCCTTGTCCTCTTTCTTTCTTTGATGATTCAGGGATCAGGTATATAATCTGGGTGAAAACTTGTTATAACAGAGTTCTTCTGTCGTATAATTATTGGGTCGGGGTGGTTTTGTTAACTTATGTTGGTCCTAACAGAATGAAGACTAAGATAATGAGTGACAGGCAGAAGATAAACTTTTTCTCCTGTGTAGAGAGGTAATCTGCTCCTTTTGATTTTCACTGTTCCCTTTTTCTGGTAATCTCAATGGTCAGATATTAGACTTTGCAGACTGAATCTCCATCTGCTTGTTTTTGACATATTTTTCATCTTTGTGTCTTTTCATTGTACATTCTGTGAGAGTTTCTTTTAAAATCTGCCTACTTTGCTGAATTCGTTTTATTTTAGCAATTGTGTTTTCAATAGCAAAGAACTTTTCTTGTTCATGTTGAATAACAACTTTTTTCTCTTTCCATAGAAGTAACGTCCCCTGCATCCTTCTTAAATAAATAAGAGTTTGAGCATTATCTTTTACTGACTGAAATGTTAGTGTTTTCTTTGGGGGTCTTTTTTCCTGTGTTTTCTTCTGTTTCATGTTGTAGACTTTTCTCAAATGTCTTGTTTGCCTATACAGATATGAAAATAAAGAAAGAGAAAGATTGACTATGAACACTTGATTTTAATTTTCCCAACCTTGTATTTCAAACTTGTTGTACCTAGAGTTCAGAATACAATCATAGTTTGTTACTCAACTGCTTCGAAACTCTTTTCAATTTGATGCAAAAATTTTGTCCCTGTACTCATTGTTTCTTACTCCACAATCAAACTAGAACTTGTTAGTGTCAACTGCCTTGTGACTTGTTGCCTTTTCTACCCAAAACAATTTGTTTGGTACTCATCGCTTTGGGCACTTGATCTATCTCCTGAAACCGATTAGTAATGAATGCCACGGTGCCACTGTAGCCTGGCTCAGTTTGGTTCCTAAGAAAGGAACCCCTTATTTTCTTCCTGCAAACAGAATTATGTCTTTCTATACTGATGTATCTATAATCATTCCTTCTTCTTATCTTTCTGACTTGCGTTAATTGAAACCCTTTAACATTTGTGGCTTCCTGCTGTTCTCCTTGCTTTTCAGGGATTATGCCTTTGCTTTCATTTTAAAAGAATCTCATAATCCAGAAACCCGTGTTAACTTCATTCTAATGGAAAATATGTAGTATTCTTCCCTAAATTGAATATTCAGTTTTAGTTACTGTTTTCTAGGATTTGTGCCCTTCTGTGTGCCCCAAGCCACAGGTATCCCTGACTAGCTTTATAGCCTGTGGGCTTGTGAAGTTCTGCCCTTGCTCCACAGGCCCCTCTGTCTCTGTACCCCAGGACATGGGAAACACCCAATCTTAGGTGTATCCCTGACCACACTGGCAAGTAGAGAAAGCAAACAGACTACTGAGTTCTATGTTGGAAGTTGGCAGCAAGGGAGGCAGGGAGTAGTCCTTTAGACTAAATCCCAGTGCTTTCAGACTCAACCCTCTCAGAGAACCACCTGGCTTTTTACCACAGAGGGAGGAAGCATTGGGTCCTCTAGAGCCTGAGCTCACTGCTGCTTCAGTTCTTAGGGCCTCTATGACTATACTGCCCATTCTCTGGGACTGTCTCTCTTGACCTTCTCAACACAATCATGGCAGCAGAGATTGAAATGCAGTTGCTCTGTGGCTTGTGATTCCTGGAGTATCTCTGTCTTAAAATATTAAATCCTCCCCAAAATGGCTCCTATCTATATGACTCCTGATTATGGCAGGTGCTGAAGTAGTATCTTCTCTAGTACTATCCTACAGAGGCAGAGACAGTTACTTTCAGTATAAATCCCCACAGGGATTTATACTGTATTTGCAGGTTACAGTAATTGTAGGTTTTTCCTAGGGCTAGAGCTGCTGGTCCTTTGTTTATTGCTTTTGGATCATTCTGAGCTTACCTTGTGTTCGTGAAGTCACATCCCCTCCTTGGAAGCTAGGCTAGGGTTCCAGACTGCTCCATTCTTTTCTCTGCATAGTCTTCTGCTTCACAGTGAGTTTTGGCTTACCTGTTGGCTCTTTCTTGATTCCTGGAGCTCTGTTCTTTCTTTTTTCTAGGTGGTTGTTTTCTGGGTGTCTTCTTCCAGGTATTAGAGAGGCTATGATTTGTTGCTGGCTTCTACATTGCAATCTTAATCTCTCTTCACTCATTCTCTTCTAATTTTTGGCACATTTCTTATATTCTTTTTCTCCTTAGGTATCTTATCTTGCTATTGACCTTAAATTCTTTAAGCAATTTGAATATAACAATAAATGGATAATTGCCTTTTTCTCTTCTTTTTTAAGTGGAATATTTACTTTGAAAGAAAAGCTTATAAACACATGATTGGTTTTATTTAAATTATAGTTCAGTTTGATATTTTTAGAAAACATCAGTTGTCACTTTGCATTCTTTGTATTGGATAGAATTTTTTAGTTCTAAGAGACAGTTGTATTCAAGCAGTTGTAAATAATTTATTGACAATAATCTAAAGCTAAGTTTGGTTTCAATTAAACTAAACTATAGGATTAAATTACATAAAGTCTAATTTTCGTTTTGTTTTTTGTTTCTCTAATCTCTCCTTTCTCTTGACTGTTCTCAGTGAAGACCTTTGTAGTTAGAAGTTGGCACCCACTTATATTCTTGGCTTAAATCTAGTATGAAAAGCTCCAGCTTTCTTAAATTGGTCCTAGGATTATCTAGGTGTATTTCATCGTCTCTCATTGGCCTGACTTATATCATCCATGAGCCATTCATTGTTTCATAAAGATGTTTCATTTGATTGGGCAGGCCTAGATAGTGTGTCATTCCTAGATTGAGAGGTGGAGTCACAGTTATTGGAACCACATTTTATAAGAGTGAGGGAATGGTGGATCTCCAAATGTACATCAAGCTGTTGCTGATAGTAGGATGAGCTACGACAGGGTGGGGCAAGGAGCACCATGTTTCCTGAAAATTAATAAGTTTCTACTTTTTACAAACTTGGGGCCTATCCTAGATGATTCTTTCACGTTCTCCCTTCATTTCTTTCTCCTTTTGTCCCTTTCGCCCTTTCTTCATTCATCCTTCCCCCTCATTTCCCTCTTCTGTTTTTCAGAAATTGTTGGCCCTTGGGGCCACAACAGTAAGCTTATGCTCTGGGACCTGTATAGTCAGTTCCTCATGATTTCCCTTTCTTGGTATCCCGTAGGTGTAGTAAACCCAGCAAGTTCAAAATGTACCAGTTTGTTTCATTTCATATTATTTTTTTTCTTAGTTAAAAGCACCATCATTTGCCCTCAGCACCTAAGTCAAAACCTGGACTTCGCTACTAGACTTTTACTTTTTCTCAACCTCCACTTCCTCCTCAGCCATTATCATTAGATTCCAGAACCTATTGATAATACTTCTGTGAATTCTTAAGTCTGATGGCTTTGCCACATTCTTGCTACTACTTTTCTTGTGTATTGTGCACGTCTCCTAAGTAGATAGCTTGCTTTCAGTATTGCCCTGTGTTTCTTACAGCTTTTCTATGACATTTTTGGGAGCTGATCTGTATAAATGCTTAAATAGCCTGCTCTTAAGATAAAATTCAAATATATTAGCATGGCACAGAAGGTCCTTTAAGAAGAGGCTTTTGCAATCATACTAGTCTGACCCTGTTATTCCCATACAAGCCTCTTGGATCAAGTTATAATGAACAATTCGGTTTCTAGATACTGCTTCTTCATATCCGAGTCTTTTGCTTTTTTGGACCTTTCATTCTCCTGAAGAATCCCTTCTCACTTCAAACTCTTTAATGGAACCAGCTCTAAATACCTTCCTCCCATCTGTTTTATGAAGCTTGTGTATGCCGCTACTGTGATTCTCCTGTATTAGAGTGTTTATGTGGCTCTCTTTCTCTTGCTAGATTGTGCGACCTTCAAAGATATGCTCGATGTTCTTCATTTTTGTATTTCGAGTACTAAGCAGAGTTCCTGGCATATGGAAGCTCTTAAAGAATTCTTGAACAAACTAATTTAAGTCCAAAATTTATGAAATTATTTTTATTTAATTGTGTAATACATGGAGCGACAACATTATTTCAATATACGATGAAATCGATAAGTTGATTTTGGTTTTTTTTTTTTCCATCTAGAAGTTTAAGTGGAATGGGCATTATAGTAAAAGTTTTCAAAATAAGGTAAACTTGCACTTTTGGCAGTGTAACCACTATCTGTGCTAAGAATAATTTCCCAGCTGCAGACTATTTTACAAGTATGCCAAGCAGACATTTTTTCAAAATATTTTTGGTATCCACACTTTAGAAAACCTGCTTATGGTAAAAAAAAAAAAAAAAAAAAAACAAAACTACTTTTTGTATGTCTTTTTACTTCACGTCTCAAAGGAAAATACCCGAGACTATTGGGTGGCTTTCAGGCAAATCCAGAGGGTTTGGAATGGAAGAAACATGTAAGATTGCCTTAAGATTTGCAGAGAAGACCCAGACATAGTGCTAATTAAATAGGCACATAGCCCTGTGCAGATTGCTCCTGGCTCTTTGGTACTGCACAGCTTGCCTCAAGCCCTGTCAATTCCCAAGATTTTGGACATTAAACCTGGTCCCTTGGCACAAGAAATACTTTTCTAGTATTGATTCTGGACTCCAAACAGGAAGACTTGGCTTTGAAACAGATCACTGTCATTTTTACTCCCAGGTGCAGCTTTATTGAAGCTGTGCCATGTATGCTCCTTTCTGATGATAAAGTCAGGCATGCATGAGGGAACACATGATGGGAGATCCGTTTAGAAATAAAATGCTGGACCATACTTGTCAATTATCATAGTTCTAAAACTTGTGTTACATGTTCAGGGTCTTCACCTATAGTGTAGATTCCCCCTACAGCCTAAAAGATGTTACTTCTTTAATTTGGCAGAACTCATCCTTCCTCCTCGACTTGAACCTTATCCACTTGTTACTACTGATTGTGTGTATTTATTGGCCCATGTACATATATACTCTTTATTTTCATCTTTTCCTTAATGCAGTGCCTCTGTGAATTCACCTATTGCTTTTATGTTCAGTATTGCTTTCTTCTACAATTGATAGATTTCTTTCTAATCATCTACTCTGTATCCTAAAGTGTGTTGAGTATTTTTTTTTCAAGTTTCTTTCTTTGTCCTTTCTGTGCTCTGGGTCTCTGTGTCCTATTGATTTTTATCTTTTTCCTTAATATGCAACCATTTATTTTTAAAGAGACGTTTTGTAGACATCTACTTCTGGAGTCATGTTGCCTGAAACACTAGATATATATTCCGATCTAGCAATGCTTTTTTGAGCACAGGACTTGTTAGGCACATAACAATATAATAGCTCGAAATGATCTTTTTATATCGACTTTTCTTTTTAAATTGGGAATGTCTTCAGTCAGTAAATTTATCGTGCCAAAACTATGAAAGAATCATAAAACTAGTGATATTTACACAAATATTTAGAGCTTTTTGTTTTGTTTTGTTTGTAAAAGAGTGCTTATTCTGTTAGGTCCTGATGTGAGAAAGTATTAAGTGACTCAAAGGATGTCCAACTTTCTTTGTTAACTTTAAACCTGTATTAATACCATTTAGAAACTATTCTTATGTCTTTCATTCAGCAAACATTAATTAAGTGCCTATAATATACCAGTACTGAAAAATAAAAAGATTGATAAGGCATAGTTCCTGTCCTAACACACCCTGAGCAAATAAGCCATATGCACAGAGAAACCATAAGAAGGCACATTTGCCATGAAAGTGTGCAGTTAAAGGATTTGCAGGATTCAGAAGAGAAAAAATCTGCTGTGTTTGGGGATCAGGAGAGGCCTTATGGGTAAGTTACATCTGATGTCCTTGAAGGTTGTTTGGATTTGACAGAGGCAGGCATGACAGAAAGGCTAAGACTGTTGCAAATTAAGGGCAGAGCTTACTCAAAGTAATTGAAGTGGGAAATTATGAGTAGGGAAATAGAAAATGGTTTAATTTGGCTAGAGTACTGAGAAATAAGTCTATGAAGGTTGATTGAAACTATGAAAATGTCTTGAATTTTAGGTCCATTATTGAGGCATCAGAAAGCCTCTACAGCGGTATTTTACAAACTCAATTTAATTGATCACAACCATTTTTTTAATGAAACCTAGAATAAAATCAGAAATATCAAAGTGTATTGTACATAAGATTATTGTTCTATGTAACATTTGGTGTTTCTTTCAACTTTGATTATATAGATTAATGAGATTCACTGTTATTTTCCTATATATACGTGTCGTGAATCACTCATATCTGTCTTCCCTTCTGCTGTCACCTTTCTACGTTACGCACTCTTCCCAGTCCTTAGCAACCCTAGCAATCCCTCTTTTACTTTCAGATTGGCGTATTTGTTTTATTTCCGCATAACAAGGAGAACATGGGATACTTGTGTTTTTTGCATATATATTTTTTTCCTTTCTTCTAGTTTTGGGGCACTTAGGTTGAGTCTATATGCTAGCTATTGTGAACAGTTTTGGAATCAACATGGATGTGCAGGTATGTCTTTGGTATATTATTTCAATTGTTTTGCATATATACAAAGAAGCAGGATAGCTGGATCATATGGAAGTTCTATTTTACTTTTTTGAGGGACTTCCATATTGTTGTCCATGGTAGCTGTACTGATACCCATTCACACCAATTACGAATAAGGGTCTTTTTCTCTTTTTCGCCATATCCTTGCAAGCATTTGTTATTTTTTTAGTAGTGGGTATTGAACCTAGTGCCTTCCAACTGAGTCATATGCCCAGCCCTTTTTATTTTTATTTTTTGGAATTTTGAGACAGTAGCTAATTAAGTCATCAAGTTGTCCCAGCTGGCTGGAACTTGTGATTCTCTTACTTTGGCCTCCCATTGGGACTATATGTATGTGCCACCATGCTAGGCTGTTACCTTTTTTTTTTTAATGATAAGCATTCTAATTAGGGTGAATTGATACCTCATTGTAATTTTGATTTCGATTTCCTTGATGGTTAATGATATTGAAGACTTTTTATACATTTCTGACCATTTGTATTTCTGTTTTTAAGAAGTGTCTTCAGATCATTTTTAAAATTCAGTAATTTTGCAGAATACAAGAGCAACACACCAAAATCAATAGCATCTTTTAAAGCAATAATGAAACTACTGAGAGAAGAAAATCCAGAAAACAATTTATTCACCATAGCTATTAAAAAATATGTAGGAATAAATTTAACCAATGTCGTGAAAAATCTTGACAGTGAGAATTATAAAACACTGATGAAAGAAACCAAAGAGACACACACACACACACACACACACACACACACACAGAGTCATACACAGAAAAAAAAGGGAAAAAAACTCATGGTCATGGATTGGAAGGATTAATATTGCTAAAGTGCGTGCCCATACTAGCCAAAACAATCTACAAATTTAATACAATTCTCCATTAACATACCAATGGCGTTCTTCATAGAACTCAAAAACAATCTTACAATTCATGGGAAGTGCATAGATCTGAATAGCAAAAGCACTCTTAAGCAAAAAGAACAAAACCGTCATGGTAATTAATTTCCAGACATTCTACAAAGCCATAGTAGCCCAAACAGCATGGTACTGGCATAAAAACAGACACAGAGACCAGTGAAAGTAAGGGAGATTCCATAAACCTGCACATCTAGAGTTAACAGATTGTTGACAAAGGCACCATATACAAATACTGAAGAAAGTACAGCCTCTTCATTAAATAGTGCTACTAAAACAGGATATACATATGTTGAAGATGGAAACTCGATCCCTCTCTCTCACCCTGTGTAAAAATGAACTTCAAAAAAATCTCTAAATATAAGGTCTGGAACTATGAAGACAGGAGAAGGAAACAAAACTTAATGATGGTATTTAAATAGTGATAAGGAGTCTATATAAGATACCTGATAGATGGACAGTTCTGTGGCTAATTTATATAGCTTTCACTAGGCAATATTGATAATTAAAATGAATTATGATGGCTTTATATTATAGATGTTGTGAACTTAAATTTTGAGCACCTTACCTATCTCTATTGTTTGCTTAGCGTACTGATGTAGGATGGTATGGAAGATGCTTGATATCATTCTGAGTTCATTTAATTAAGATTAATCCTTAAAAAATTTTGGTCTTGGTAGTCCTTTTAATTGAGTATTTAACATTTTCTTCATAGAGTTATGTGAAGTATACATCACCTAGAATAGTTTATTTCTTGAAAGCACCTAGTATGTATTCAAAAAGGAAACAAAATGTATGATACCAATATATTTTAACATCATCATAACTTTCATAGATAAGTTTCAAATTGCTATTTTAATTACACAAAAATTATTTACTTGTAAATCAAGCAAATCATAATCTTAAATTCCTTTTGGGCATCATGTTAGATCCACACAGGTTTTAGGCTTATGGATTAGTTGAACTCATATTCTTCTTGTGGTCTGTCTTCAGTGTCTTATCCTCTATAATTTATCCTCCAAATTACTGTGACTCTCATCTTTCTAAAGTGTAGAACTAGTTACATTTCTCTTTTCAACAGAAATCTGCATTGCTTGTCCTTGCTATGTTAGGAGCTCTAAATTTGACCTGTGCTAGTATATCTTCCATCTTTTCTAGATTCCCCCTCTGTTTTAGTTACTTTTCTCTCATTGTTGGGACAGAATACTCGACACCCAAAGTTAGGGGAAGAAAGGTTTATTAGCTCACAGTCTGCAGAGGTTTCAGTCTATAGTCCACTGGGTCCCAGGCAGGGCGGGCCGGCGTGGCAGACCAGCAGCCAACCAGCTGCCAAGTAAGGGGAGTAAATGCAAGGAATGTACGCAAATAAGCAATGTAAACAAGCAGCTAGTTAGCTTCTTCCTGTATCTTTTATCTAGGCTACCTGCCCCCAGGGCGGCCCGCACTCCCACCCCCAATCTCAGTCTCACATCCTTGATCCCAGCAGAACCATGCCAAACCGATCAGTGGATCAATTTAGTAATCACACACTCTAGATCCAGCTATCTCTTACCACATGAGGCTTTGGGGGGACATCTAGACACAAACCATAACACTCTCTGTAACCTGTGTTCAGCCTATATATGACTGTTGTCAGAACTCATCTTTCCCACATAGTCCATGTCTTCTATATAGTGCTACATTTTAGTAAGAAATAATCTTTCCTTTCCAACTCCTTTCATACAACACAGTGGTCACAAACCTATGGTACATGTACCACAGTGGGCTGTTTTTATGATTGAAAGCGCTAAAAGATTTGCCACCATTGATTATAGCTTCTCCTTCTTGATAACTTCCTGTTCACCTCATTAAATGTGTTATATTCCTTTCTGGAACCTTCATATAATACTGTAATTCTCTTTTTAAAAAAAATTTTTTTATTTGTGCATGTTTGCAGTTCATGTAGTTTACAGTTATCTTGGGGAATGGTTACATGTACATATTATAGCATGTTTCTTTCTTTCCTTTCGTAATCTCCTTCTGTACCCCTCCCTCCTTCCTCCAGTTTCCCATTTTTCATTCCTCTTGATATTATTTGTCTTAGCTCATGTTACGGCTTATAATGTTTACATTAATTGTGATTATTAGGTTTCTGTACATGGTGTATCTTTATTCTTCTTGTTTCCCTGTCCCCTCCTCCTCACCCCTCGCCCTTGTTCCTTTGGACCACTTCCCTATTGCAAGAGATCCTTGTACCTTTCTATCCATCCTTTAGCATTTTCTTTATTTGTACTTTGCCTCACTCAAATGAGAGATACCATACAGTATTTAAGCTTGTGTGTCTGGTTTATTTTACTCAACATTGTATTTTACAGGTTCATCCATTTTCTTTCAAATATGTCAAATTTATAGCAGAGCAGTATTACTTTCTATGTAGATATCACATTTTCTTTATTCAGTTGTCTGTTGATGGATATACAGGCTGCTTCCAGGATTTAGTTATTATGAACTGTATTACTCTAAAAATTGGTATGTATGTATAGCTGTAGTATGATGGCTTAAGCTCTTTAGGGAAGATACCTAGCAGAGGGATAGCTGGGTCATATGGAATTTCTAATTACATTTCTTTGAGAAATCGCCATACAGATTCCCATAATGGTTGTACTAGTTTGCATTCCCAGTACGATGAAGAAGTGTTTCTTTTCCATGATAGCCATACCAGCATTTGTTATTGCTTGATTTTTTTAAATGATTGCCCTTCTTTCCAGAGTAAGATGGAATCTTAGCATTGTTTTAATTTGCCTTCCTCTAATGGCCAGAGATGTTGAACATTTTTTCTTACATTTGTTGGCCATTTGTATTTCTTCCTCTGTGAAGTGTCTATTCATTTCTTTTGCCCATTTCTTGTCTGGGTCTTTAATTTTGGGTGCTTTAATTTTTTTGAGTTCTTTGTATGTTCTAGATATGAGTCCTCTGTGGAGTAGCTTGCAAAATTTGTTTCCCATTCTGTAGGCTGTCTTTTCATTCCGTTGATTGATTCTTTAGCTTTACAAAAGCTTTTTAGTCTGATATAATCCCACTTGTTGATTGGTTGATTGTTGCTTCTTTTTTTTTTTTTTTTGAGGCTCTACTTAGAAAATCCTTTCCCAGACCAATGCCTTCAAGTGTTTTACCTATTTTATCTTCCAGTAGGTTTAATTTTTCTGTTTTACTATTTAGATGTTTATATATTTGATCCACTTTGATTTTAATTTAGTTTATTATGAGAGATAAGGGTTTAGTTTCAATCTTCTGCAAAGAGATAACCAGTTTTCCCTACACCACTTATTGACTAGGCTATCTTTCTTCCAACATATATTTTTTGGCCTCTTTTTCAGAGATCAAATAGTTGAATGTGTCTGGAGAGGTTTCTGTATCAGTTCTGTTCATTGATCTATGTATCTGTTTTTGCTCCAGTACCATGCTGTTTTTATCACTAATGCTTTGTATTATAGCCTGAAGTCAGGTCTTGGTAGACTTCTTGCTTTGCTCTTATTGCCCAGAATTGCTTGTGCTATCCTGGGTCTCTTCTGTCTCCATATGAATTTTACGATTGTTTTTTCTAGATTATAAAGTATGCTGTTGGCATTTTGAATGCACTGCGTTGAATATGTGTAACAGTTTTAGAAATATAGCCATTTTAACAATATTGGTTCTGCCTATCCAGGAGTAGGGGATATCTTTTTATTTTCTGGTGTCCTCTTCAATCTCTTTCTTCAGAGTACTGTAGATTTCTTTGTAGAGGTCTTTCATTTCCTTGTTTGGGTCAATTCCTATCTAATTCATTTTTCTTGAAGCTACTGTGAATGATACTGTTTTCAAAATCTCCTCATCCTGTTCATTGTTGGTGTACACAATGCTAATTATTTTTGCGTGTTGATCTTGTATTCTACTACTTTGCTGAGTTTGGTTATTAATTCTAAGAGTTTCTTTGGTGGAATTCTTTGGTTCTTCTATGTAGAGTATCATGTCCTCTGCAAATAATAATTTGAATTCCTACGTGTATCCCTTTAATTTGTTTCTCTTGCCAAATTGCTTTTAGTTTTTCCCTATTGGGAGGGATGCTTTTTTTCATTTTAAATGCTTCTCCATTTAGTGTGATGCTGGCCATTTGTTTATTTTAGCTTTTATCATATTCAGGTATGGTTCTTGTATACCTGTTTTCTTCAGGGTTTTTAATCATGAAGGGGTGTTAGATTTTGTTGAGAGCCTTTTCCACATCTATCGATTTGATCCTATGGTTTTTGACCTTGCACCTTTTTATGTGATGTATTACATACTATGTATGTTGAACCATCCTTGCATCTCTGAAATGAAATCTACTTGATCATGATATATCATGTTTTTGATGATGTACTGCATTCTATTTGTTAATATCTTGTTGAGGATTTTTGTATCTATGTTCCTTAAGAAGATTGGCCTGTAATTCTCTTTTTTAGTTGGGTCTTTATCTGGTTTTGGGATCAGGGTAATACTGGCTTCCATAAATGAATTTGAGAGCAATCCATCCCTTTCAATTTGTTTGAAGAGCTTGAGGAATATTGGTGATATCTTTAAAAGTTTTGTAGAATTCAGCAGTGACTCCATCAGGTCCTGGTCTATTTTTAGTTACTAGATTATTTATTACTGTGTCAATTTCATTGCTTATTGTTGGGTTGTTCAGCATAATTTATATCTTCATTGATTAGTTTTGGTAGTTTGTATGTGTCTAGGTATCTGTCCATTTCTTCAGAATTTGCTAATTCATTGGAATATAATTTTTATTTCTCAGAGTAGTTACTGTTTTACAGATTTCCATAGTGTCTGTTGTGATTTCACCTTTATCATTTCTAATTGCACTATTTGAGTCTTCTTTCTCTTGGTGAGTCTGGCTAAAGGCTTATCTATTTTATTTATTCTTTTGAAGAATCAGCTCTTTGATTTGTTGATTCTTTTTTTTAACATTCTTTTTTAGTCTCAATTTCATTGATTTCCACTCTCATCTTTGTAATTTCCCTCTTTAATTTCATTTTAGGGCTTGTTTGTTGTTGTTTCTCAAGTATCTTAAGATTTCTCATAAGGTTGTTCATTTGTACTTGCTTTGTTTTTCTAATGTGAGCATTGATTGCAATGAATTTTCCCTCTTAGGACTGCTTTCATATTGTTCCAAAGGTTTCATTGAGTTGTACAGTCATTGTCATTAATTTCCAGAGTTTTTAAATTTCTTCTTTGATTTCTTCTGTTATCCAGTGTTTAGGAGTATGTTGTTAATTTTCCAGGAACCTTTGCCTTTTCCAAATTTCTTCTTTGATTTCTTCTGTTGTTGATTTCTATTTTCATTGCACAGTGGTCTGATAGTTTGCATGGAGTAATTTCACATATTATGTATTTACTTAAGCTGGTTTTATGGACTAGTATGTGACCTGTTTTGGATAACATAACGCGTGCTGTTGAAAAGAATGTATACTCTGTAAGTGGTAGAATATGCTGTGTATATCAAGTCCATATGTTTAAGGGTGTGGTTCATCTCTGATATTTCTTTATTGACTTTTTGTTTAGTTGTTCTAGCTCTTTGTGCAAGTGGGGTCTTAAAATCCTCTACTGTGATTATGTTAGTGTTTATTTGATGTTTTAATTTTAGTAGTTTTTGTTTTATAAAGATAAGTGCACTGTTATCTCTTCTTGTTGGTTTGTTCCCTAACAAGTGACTTTCTTTGTCTCTTATAATCAATTTTAGCTTGAAGTTTGAAGTTTACCATGTCTGGTATTAATATTGCTACCCCTGCGTGTTTTCAGTGTCCTGGT
>PVJO010000191.1:157371-211440 GCA_004026905.1 Hystrix cristata
TTTTTTTTTTTTTTTTTTTTTTTTTTTTTTTTTTTTTTTTTTTTTTTTTTTTTTTTTTTTTTTTTTTTTTTTTTTTTTTTTTTTTTTTTTTTTTTTTTTTTTTTTTTTTTTTTTTTTTTTTTTTTTTTTTTTTTTTTTTTTTTTTTTTTTTTTTTTTTTTTTTTTTTTTTGGTGCTGGGGATCAAACTTAGGGCCTTGTATTTGTGAGGTGAGCACTGTAACCACTGAGCTAAATCCCCAGCCCAATCCTTTAACTTTTAATCTATGAATATCTTTTTGAATTAGATGAGTTTCTTGAATGCAGCAGACTGTTGGTTTCTGTTTTTGATCCAGTTTGCCAATGTGTGTCTTAATTGGAAAGTTGAGTTTGTTAACACTGAGAGATGTTACTGAGATGTATTGGTTATTTACTATCGTTGCCTCCTTTATCTGTGTGTATGTGTGTGTGTGTGTAGTCTTTAATATACATTCCCCCATCTTTTTTCCCCTCCTTTTTCTGGGGAGGAGTACTGTAGGTTGAGGAGTAGAGAAGCAAGGAGAGTTTGTGATTTATATGGAGATTCTTAATAGAATGTTGCCTCTCTATGTATGATTTTCATCTTTATATGTCCAGTGCAACTATTTAGTCCTGTTTATTTTAAGTGATTTGGGCTCTGTCCCAACTTTTGCTGAAAGAATTACTTTTGGTTATAACAGCATCAACAGATTCAATCATACAGCATTTCTATATGATAGTTCTTCCAGCTACACTTCCACCTTTATCTTTTATGCAAACTGTGACCATTTGTTATTTGTGATTGTTCTGCAGTATGGTATAAGTTGGAGGTTTATGGGAAGGATAATAACAGATAAGAAAAGTTTGATGTGGGATTGGATTCTATTGGACTACTTTTAGTTGTGGAGGATGGAGGGTTAATACTAGAAAAGAAAGGAGTGACTGTACGAGAGCTAAGTATGGAAAATTAGAAACTTGGGAGGAGTTTTTATGTATTTAGAAAAAGAATAAAGAAATATGGAAGTAGTATTATTTTGGGAGTTTGAGGTGAAGAAGCTAGATAAAGAGCTGAGACAAGTGGAAGAAACAGTGGAAGAAATCAGAGATGGTGGAAGAAGTCAGAGACAGTGGAAGAAAAAAATACACAAAAGTAAAAGCCTAATAAACACAAAAAACCATAAAAGAACATAACATAACCCACACTGCTAATTAAATCAAGAAACAAACAGTCAAATTTGTAAGATATCTGAAGGGAGCATAGATTAAATATTCCAGTGAGACAGTGTATGTGATTCACTTGTAGCTTCTTTGCCAGAGAGTCTGAATAACTCCTCACACCTGAATAACTCCTCTGAATCTTCCACTTCAGTACTGAAGGTAACTCATAATCAGAGCTTCTTCCCTCCAGGTTGCAGAAATTCTTGCAGAGTCTGACCTAGACTGAGTTTTTGGGTTAGGAACTTGTGCTCTCTCTGGGTGTGATGGTAAAATTGGCAGAATGATTCACTGGCATGATATTGTTCACTGAGTCAGGAGTATTCCTATGCAATCAAATCAGCTACAGTAGAAAAAGTATAATCAGTTATAGTAGTATTTGTCTGAGCAAGCTGAGAATATACCATGAGTCCCACTTTTGGTTCTCCTTTTAGTTTAAAGAAGAAATCCACAGTTGCATTGTAAGCATCATAATGGCCCAAGTATTGACCCACAGCTAATATGCACTAAATGTGGTAGCTATGTCTCCTCTTATGGTTAAAAAAAAAAAAAAAGGATTCAACAGTAATTTTGTAGAATCAGTTATCTAGAGCTCAGAGGGTTTGGAACCAGGTAATATCAGAGGGAAAAAGAGAAGGAAAAAAAAGGTTTTTTTATTGTTTTTCGGTTTTTTTCTTTTTTTTTCTTTTAAGTCTTCTGCTATGTGGTATGGGAAGGAGGAAACAGAAGGGGGCTGAAGAATCCTAATGATGGTAGTGGTATGTTATATATTCAGATGAGATAATAGAGAAAACTGGGTATAAAATCAGTAGTGAGAAATGGGAATGAAGAAGGATTCTATAGCTAATATAAATATTTGAGAAAAAGTTAAAGGGAGACAGATGAAGAGGGTGGAGAAGAAAAGTAGAGGAAGGATAAGAAACAAGAGAAAGAAGTCAGGTGAAAAGATATGAATAAAAGTAGAAGGAATAAAAAGGGAGAAGGGAGAATTCCCCCACCCTCTGTAAACTATATTGGAAGAAGAGGGCAAGAGGAAGAGAAACACACAAACATTCACACATACTCTTAAAGGGGCAAATAATGGAATAAAAGTATGTGTGAGGGAATGAACAGAAAGAAGAAAGAAAAAAAAAGAGAGAGAGAAAGGTTTCTATTGTTTCATGTACGTGACTCTCTTCCATAGCCTAGGAATAAGTAGCAGAGCTCAAGCCAAGATGGGACTCTGCTCATGCTAGAAGTCTAAGGTGGCAGTCCACCCCCAGAATGATGCAGGATGCACACATCCCCATGCAATGTGGACAGGGTGTAAGTGTGCCCTTCCAGTCCTGTGTAACTCAGGCTGAACCTAGCCTTAGATCACTTGAGCCAAGTCATTGTTATGGTTTGTGTCTTGATGTCCCCCCAAAGCCTTATGCAGTCATGGATAGGGCTTTTTGGAGGTGGCTGGATGTGGAGTGTGTGCTGCTGGGATTGAGGGTGTGTGATTACTAAATTAGTCCACTGATTGGTTTGTCATAGTTCTGGGTAGGATTAGGGTGACCCACCCTGGGTGTGAGTTCTATCTGCCCTAAGGGTGGGTAGGCTGAATAAAATATAAGGGATAGAAAAAGGGTCACTTGTCACTTTCTGCTTGTTGCTTGCTGCCATGCTGCCTTCTGCCTGCCATGAACTGTTTCTCCTTAGAGATGCCTCTCTGCTATGCCACTCTGCCTTGGAGCCAGCCACCTGTGAACTGAACCTTCTACAAATTGAAGCCAGATAAACTTTTCTTCCTTTAACTTTGGGTTTAGGTATTTTGTCTCACGAACAAGAAAAGTAACTGAGATAGTGCTCAGTAGCTCCAGGCCCTCAACAGGACTCCCTCCAGCCTCTCTCCAACCACCATTTGTCTACCCTTGGATGTCCTTCCCTCATCCACTGTGGGAATTTGACAGTGTGGAGAGTAGCTTTGAGCCCAGGGGCTGCTCTGGGACCTATGTTCAAACACAGAGCCCTTCCCTATAATTGCATCCCCACCCACTCTTGTCCCTCATTCATGGCAGCAGGTGCTGGACCAGGGTCATCACCAACTGTTTACTGTGGAAGGTCACTCTTAGAGCAGTATCCTGTGTTTTCCTTGCAGGTTCCAACTGCCATTGATTGAATTTCCGTATCATTCTCTCTTCCTTGTGGAATGTTCTGTGGTTGTCTCTAAATAGTGTTCTTTGGGTAGGAATCTTCAAAGCAGAATTCAGATGTGGTCACACATTTATTTAATCCATCTTTCATGTCTCTTTCCTTTTACAGTAGACTCACCTCTCTGTGTTTCTAGTTGATGTTCTCTGAGTCTCTGACATGGCTCCCTACTCAGCTGGTTGGTCTTCCAGATCATTCCTTCTCAGTGGATCTTTCCTCAGCTTCTATGATATGACTCCTCTAGCCAGGTGTGTTTAATACCCTATTCCAGATTTTGCCTTGTCCAAAAGTGTTGGGCTGGCACTTCTGCTGTCCCATGCAGAGGAGAAACAAGGCGGAACCAGCATCAAGTTGGTGGTGGCTGAGCCAAGGTATGAAATTCACAGTTGTAGGATTGGTTGGGGACTAGCCCACCAGGGTGTTGCGTTCTGCTGGGGCAGAAGGTCCAAGCATTGCTGCAACTCTTTAATGGTACTTAATTTATCTTGATATATGAAGCTGTTTTTTTTTAAATTTTTTTGTTTTTGTTTGAAGATTATAAGTGACTTGCCAGACATGATGGTGCACTCCTATATTCCTAGGACTCCGGAGGGCTGAGGCAGGAGGATCATGAGTTTGAGCCCAGCTTGAGCAAGATAGTAATTTAATGAGATGCTGTCTCAAAACGAAAAATAAAAAAGGCTGGGAATTTTTCTCTGTGTGGATACTCTGGGTTAAATTCCTAATACTCAAAAAAAAAAAAAAAAAACTTTTAAATTACTGTGTTAGTTACTTTTTTAGAGTCAGTAGTTTGCAGGAGAGCAGATTTAATAGAGGACAAGGAAAAGTTAGAACATTCATACATACAAGTGAAATGCAAGAAGAGTGCAGAACATCCATCTGTGTGCTAGAGACCCAAAACATCCAATCAAGGACTGAGAGCCCACAGCAATGTCCCATATACATCCTTGTCTGCACTAAAAGGCTGAAGAAATCTGCACTGGAGCCAGGATATGATGCTCACAGTGGAGATGGAGACCAGAGCTCCTCTGAAGTGAACAGCAGCCATCCCTGATGACAGCAAGTCCCTGAGCTCCTTCTGCAACAAGAACAGCCGAGTTAATTGCCGGAGAACCAGCCACAACAGAGCTTCTCCTGGGAAACAGCTGACCCCTGTCTTCCTTTCCCATTCTCCTTTACATTGTGTTGGCAGCAATCCTCAGGTGGATCGTCTATGTCCAAATCCACACTAACTCAGTTCAGCGGTGCGTTCCTACACAAGTTGACCACAACAATAAGTCCACCACAATGACTTAAAGGATAGGGATTGTATTACATACTTTCTTTTATGGAATTCCATACAACTTCTGAACTATACTGGTTGTTGTTTTGAGCTCTACTCCTTTGGAATTCAGTTATATTCCATCTGTAAAATGTGGATATCACTTTCCTCTTTTACCTATTTTGAGAACAAGCAAGAACATATATCAAAGCCTCTTTAGGTCTTTAAAAAGAAAGATACTGTATAAATGAATTTTTTTTTTGATAGTAGAGTACTGGGAAATGAAGCCTTAAACTACATCCACAGCCCTTTTATTTTTTATTTTGAGACAGGGTCTCACTAAATCACTAAATTGCCCAGGTTGGGCTTGAACTTGTGATTCTCCTGCCTCAATTTCCCAGAGTGCTAAATTTCTGTTTTTTTTTCTTTTCCTGTCAACTTCATATCACTCTTAGCTCTTTATTTCCTAGCTTCCAAATTAACCCAGTAAAGTAAAGCCATTTTTTTTCATTGCATATAACATTCCATTAGGATATTAATATCAAGTAGCTGCTGCAAGTGGGCATTGAAATGAGTGTAATTCTTCTTGAGTTCATTTGTAAGTTAATGCAGAGGAAAAAAAAGAATGATAATCATTCAAATTGTGAAAGAGGTTTTAATGGAGACACATTTATATTATAGATTGGATCGAATTTATATTCTTAATTTGTTGCTTATAAATTTCGGCCCTCTTGGGTCTCTTTTAGACTTTTTCAGATAGGTCAGCTTTCTAAGAGATATATGGAATTAGTATTTTTTTATCTAATTTCGTATATGAGTAAACATAGACCATTTTAAAAGAAGATAAGAGGTGAACCCAAAGATGAGAAAAGTTCTAATTTAATACACAGATTTTTACATTAAAATTTGTATTTGTATGTTCTTTTATTATTTAACTACATGCTTATCTTGAAAATCTAAGCAGTGTTTTTGTGCCTTCTCATTTGCAAAAAGCCTCAAACAAGGTCTTCCATTTGAAAGTTAGATAAACTAATGGTAGAGGATTTAGACTTTCCTAAGAGTGTATAAGACTTTGACGATTTCAGGATTGGCTTCTTGAATGTTGGGAAGTGGCAAAATGGAGCCATTCTGTAGACAACTCTTTGTAAAAGCCCTCTAAACACACAGCAGACTTGTAACCATACTTGATTTACAGCATATACAGTGCTAGCCCATGTGGTCACTTTAAGTACTTGTGCAAATGACTGCTCAGTAAACAGTTTTAAACTTGCTGAACAAAGTTAAACCTTCTCCCTCTACAGGATTGGTTCTGGAGTTACTGAAATAGTCTGTGATCTATTTTAAGACCACTTTTCTTATGGACTTTTTCCTAGGAAGTAATTTTTCAGGGAGGTTATTATGATTTATGTTTAGATGCCCCCCCGCAATGTTTCATGTGCTCATAGGTGAAGTTTGGGGAAGTGATTGGATCTTGCACGTGTGATACTTACTAGTGGATTAGTCCACTGATGAGTTTACAGCTAAATGTAATATTAGGAGGTGAAGCCTGAGGAGGTGGGTCATGGAGGGTGGCCTGGAAGGGTCTATTTCCCTTTCTTCTTCCTGGACTTCTCTCTTGCTTCCTGCCACCATGTCATGAGCTCTTTCTCCTGTGCCATGCTGTCCTGCCTTGGAGCCAGCCAACTGGACTGAAACGTTTGCAAACTGAGCCAAGATAAACCTCTCCTTTAATATCAGTTATTGTGTCCCAGCAATGAGAAAGTAAGACAGTGGTGGACAGAAGAGAGAACCGTCATCATTTGATAAATTACCAATAGTCTTTACTTTTGAGCCTTTCATAATTTAGAGCTTCAAACATCTTGATTGCTCTCATAGCCATTTTTATGAATTCTTTATTGTTATCCAAGTTCTTCTGACTTTGCTTGGTCATAAAGCCTGAAATTGATTTTGAAAAGCTAATAAGAATCAGACTAGTGAACTTTAATGTAGGATAATGTGATGCTTTAAACAGAATTTCTAAATCTGTAAAGGGAGAAGTGTTCTTGAATTCTGAGATTTTATGCAAGCTTTTTGTACATGTAAATTTGTGGGGAGAGAGGTCCAAATTTTTATTCTTAAAGGGGAAGATCTTTTCAAAAGTTCAGGAATGTAACCATTAATTTGAGAAAACCTTGTGGCCTCGGATTATTTATGAACAATTCATGCCAGGAGTCAGTTGTTTCTGAGTTTGTAGCACATGCTATGGTATGTACCATGAGATGAGAGTAGTCTTTGGAGGTTTCCAAAGAGTGAGAAGTCACATGCAGATAGCAACTGAGAGCAGATGAGGTTTCTGTAATTTTCTCTGGAAAGACATTAAGATCTTAACAAGAAGAGAGTACAAAGTAGACTCTTAAAATTTTAGGTAGGAATTGATGGAGTCTATAGAAGGAGCTACTGATTTGGGGACCTGGCTGATTCTAAATAGGCTTTTGAATTTTATGTCGAAGGACAAGAGATAGGGCTACAAAAGGCAATACTCTTGATTTCCTCAAGTGTTGCTTTCCCTTTTTTTGAATTTCTATCTATTGCTTTTAGTTTATATATATTTTTTTATTAATTTTTTTTTTTACCAAGAACATGTATTGATACACTGTATACATAATGATCATATTCAACATGGTTATTTGTAACTGTACAAGATAAATCTTTGTTTCCCCCCTCTTCCCCACCCCTCCCTTCTGTTCCCTCACCCTTCCCTATTTGCAGCAGGTTTATTACACTTTTTCTTTATTTTCTTTATCCCTTCCTTTTTTTCCCCCTTCCTCCTATCTAGTTCTCTCTTTTGAAAACTTTGGTTTTTTTTTTTTACATAAAACCCTCCAAATTTAAAGACCCTATCCAAAAATGGGCATCTGAAATGAATAAACATTTCTCAGATGAAGAAATAAAAATAGCAGATAAATATATGAAAAAGTGTTCAACATCATTGGTAATTTGAGAAATGCAAATCAAACCAATGCTAAGATACCATCTCATTCCAGAAAGAACGGCTATTATCAAGAAATCAACCAATAGCAAGTGCTTTTGGGGCTGCAGGGGAAAAAGGTACCCTCCTCCACCATTGATGGGAATGTAGATTGGTCCAGGCACTGTGGAAATCAGTGTGGCGATTCCTCAGAAAACTACAACTAGAGTTTTCATTTGACCCGGCTATTCGTCTGCTTGGTATCTTCCCAGAAGAATTAAAATCATCATATCACAGCAATATATGCACAACCATGTTCAGAGCAACACAGTTTGTAATAGCTAAGTCTTGGAAACAACCTCAATGCCCAACAACTAATGAATGGCTAAGGAAGATGTGGTTTTTCTACACAATGGAGTACTACTCTGCCATAAAAAAGGATAAACTAGAGACATTTGTAGGTAAATGTATGTACCTTGAGAACATAGTCTTAAGTGTAATAAATCACACACTCATCAGTGCACATCAAGTTGTTTCTCTGATATGAGAAACCATAACTGCTTTTAGTTTTTTTGCATAGACATTTGCATGTATAACATATCCTCTCAGTTACTTTATAACCTTTGGATGGCACTGTATGTTTCTCAAGTTTGGATATTCAGTGTGCATTATAGTGCCTTGACTATGGAAAGTGCTCAGTTTTTGTTGTGTATTTGTGCTAGGATGCTGTTGTGGATTTTCACCAACCCCAGTCAACTTTATGGCAATCCAAGAGTGAAATTTCTCTCAGAATTTAGTACGTGTAACAGTTTTTCCTTACTAATAACTATTGTATAGTTTTTATTATGTGAACTCTATAAAGCACACAACTACTCTTCTTCCTTACTATGTGTTGGAAAACCCAGAACCATGTGTTTTTTTTTTTGTTTGTTTTTTTGTTTTTTTTTTCATTTATGTACATGTCTTCGAGGCTCTTTTAACAAGTTCTTTACGTGTATATTCTAATTTATCCTTACATTAGTTCAGTAGTGCTTATTATCCCTATTTTGCAAATAAACTTGAGATACAGAGAGGTTTAAGGAACTGGTCCAAGGTTACATAACTAAAAAGTGGTGGAACATGTACTCTTAGTCATTGCATTCTGCTGCCTCCCATCATTGTATTTGTGTTAATTCATACAGTCATTACTATAACAGTGTTTGTATAGTACATATATAAACCAGTATTTTCATAGTGACACAGATGGACTGGCGTATAATTTGAAGTTCTTAAGTCAGATATGAGAGTGATCTATATGTATTCAATCTCTTTTTAGAGATCTGAGAAATAGTTTCATGTTATGTTTACCCAAAGTGTGATCTGGGGGTTAGTCTGGTGCTAGTCCATGAAGTGTTTGTGTTTTGTTCAATATGAATGAGATGCGTACAGAAACTGAAAATAAGCATTTAGAAACTTTATAGTAATATGAGATATTAATTTTATGTTTGTTGAATTTAATACCAAATTTTTAAAAATATCCTTCCAAATTTTTATATTACAATTTAGAAGTTTTGGTAGTTTACAGAAGTTTCTGTCTTCACAGATTTGGAAATTTTTAAAACAGTGATACTTAACACAGTTTAAGAATCACTGTTCTAGATGAGAGCTTTGCCAATTTTTAAACTATGATTTGTTTGAAAAGAAAAAAAAAAAAACACCATGATCTATAGCTTGGAATTGTGTTCCAATCCAAAGCTGTTCCTAAAGATGTGCAATATTATGAATCATTATATTTGGGTGCTTGGTCAGCCTCTTTGTTCTGTGAGAGGGGCTACTAAATTGAATTATTTTGAGCTAGAAGAAGGGGGACATGTTTTCATTATTTTTTCTTGCACTTAGTATTTTTGATAAGAATGACACATTTTAATTAAGTCCTTAACCCAAGATAATAGTGTGAAGAACTTGCCCATTATTCATAGTTATAGTCCCTTTCTTCAATTTATCAGAATATCTAATAAAACAATTCACATTCTTAAAACTATGGTCAAATTGTTCCCTAGAATTATAAAAGTAAAAAAAGATGATGGCAAAATATTGGTTATGATGCCAGCTTGATAAACATAGGTTTCTTTCCAGTTATGGAAAGCATAGGTTACTCAAATGAGACAGTATTTACAATTCCAGTTCAGTTTTTAAGTTTTTTTTTTTTTCTTTTGGGCGAGTTGGGAAATCTCTTTGTGTAATATTGTAAAATAGGTTCATGTAAGGTTATCAGTCCTAATAGAGTCTTTGAATATTCATGCAATTGCTATCTCCTTTTTAAAAATCTCTTATAGTGAAATTAGTGTTTAATGGAGAATCCCTATTCTTTGAGTGTTTAAAAGCATGCCTCCAAATAGAGGTGTAGTGTAGGATATGAACAAGCATGTCACAGAGAAAGAAATTCAAATGACACAAAATGTTCAGTCTCACTGCCTTAGTTACTTTTTCTAGTTGCTGAGACAAAATACCCCAGTATCCATAGTTAAAGGAGGAAAGGTTTATTTAGCTCATAGTTTGTAGAGGTTTCACTTCATAGTTGGCTGGCTCTAAAGCAAGTTGGTGTGGCACACGTGCCTCACAGAGGAGAAAAAGTTCATAGTAGGCAGAAGGCAGGGAAGCAGCAAAGCAGTGAAGAAGTAGCAACAGGCTTGCCTTCTTTTTGTCCCTTCATATCCATCCAGGGTACCTGCCTTTTGGGTCATGCCTCCCACACCCATTATCCACGCCCAAAACTGTGCCAAAATAATCAGCGACCTAATTTAGTAATCGTACACTCTTAATCTCAGCATCACACACTTAATCCCAGCATCACTTTAGATCTAGCCACTTCCAAAAAGCCTCACCTATGACCACATGAAGCTTTGGGGAAACACCTAGACACAAGCCATAGCACTAATTAAAAAATGCAAACTGTCATTTTGGCAGAAATAAAAACAGATACTGGTTTTAGAGATATAGGTGCTCTTATGTGCTGCCAGAAGCCCTTTACATTGATTCAGCCTTCCTTTAGGGTAATTTGGCAGAACTCCTCAGACAAAAAAATATACATTCTTTCACCAAGAAATTCCACTTTGGAGAATTTATGCTAGGAAAATAATTAAAGATATACTGGAAGATTTAGAAATGATTGGTGGTCTAAATTATGTTTTCATTCAGTGGAGTGCTACGTGGCATCAAAAATGAAGTTATCGAAATAACACCTGTATATATTATTAAGAGAAAGAAACAGACTACCAATACATTTTTGAAAATGTGTTTGTCTAAGTATATGCATAGAAAAATATCTGAAGGATGTATTTTACATTTGTATATAAATAGTGTTGAGTGTTTATATAATTTTTGCCTGTTGGACTTTTTAATTTTTTCTTGCAGTGAGTGTATATTGCTTTTGAAACTGCTTTGTTGGAGATTTGGACACTATTTTAAAATGCACAGAGTGGTTTGGGGGGAAGGAAACCTGATAATCAACAGGATGTGGATCATCCCCCAGGTCCTTTCTCAGGGTTCATGAGGAGCCTATTTTTCTTTCAGAGCTGGTTCTTGAAAGCTGTGTTTCAGAGATTTTTATTTTATTTTATTTTATTTATTTATTTTTGCCTTGACAAATGTCTATCATTTTCTAAAGGAGAAAGCCAGCATCCCCGTTAAGTGCACAGAGTTGTTTTCATTGACTCCCAGTCGTGTTGTGTTAATACTGAGTAAGCAGAGACAGCCTGACTGATGGTGAAGGATGGTGAACCAGCCTCAGGGCTTTTTCTGGTCAGTCCTAAACCTCTGATTGCCACGTTTTCCTAATTTCCCACTTCCAGGGCATCAGTAGAGTGACCTTGCTTGCTGAATATGATGCTGTGAATCTCCAAGATTTTCACATGCATTTGGAAGTGGGCAGCCAGGCGATTGTTTACAGGACTCCAAATGAACTGTGCACTCACAGCAAGTTTGATAAACACACATTTCCTCCTTTTATCAGTGAGATTGCAGAATGTGAAGTATGAGTTTCCAGTTTTACTCATTCCCCTCAACCCTTTTCCTGTTTAAAAACTTAGACATACTAATTGGATGCTGATCTGTCCCTGTTTTTCATTCTGCTTACTGATAGGTGACGGCTTATCCCAAGACTTACCTTAGCAAAGTTTGGCAAACCTTTGAAAATAAACTTTTGTATATTCAATTTAAAGGTGATTTAGTCCAAGGAATGTAATATGAGCACTAATGAACAGTAATGACTGCTAATCACTTTGGTTTTTATACTCCTTTAGGAGCACTACGATTATCCAATGTAGTTAAGTAAAATGCTTGTATATGAATCAACAATGCTGCATCCTTTTAACAGCTATTGCTCACAATCAAGCTTTGCATAAATTACAGTTAACTAAAATTGATTTTAATGTGTTATGCTTCTGTGATAGTAAACTGAAATATCTAGTTAAACTCTTGAATATTAAAGACATTACCTGAGGGTTTTTTAATGCATCTAGTCAGTATTTCATATAACTTTTCTCACAGTGCATGACACTTTCTCTTAGATTTCTTTGAAATTGTATTTGCCTCTTCATAGTCACAGCAACACTTTGATTCTGTTGTGTTTGTTTTATCAGATCAGTGAGATTAGATAGGCTTTTTTAATTTTTCTGGTTTTGTGTATTGACTTCTAGAAGATCTTACATATTTTTTACATTGTATAATCCATTTATATAAACTTGGTTCATAGGTTGTGCATTCAGCTTTCATTAGAAAGGGTTGTTTTATTACATTTAGTGTAGTATTACAGCATTATAAAAGTGTTTATTTAGACACACTGAACATACCTACAAACTGCCTTGCCTCAGGAGGCTAGACTAAGCAAAACTCATAAATTAATAATTTAAGGGAGCAGTGTTCAAGTAGTTATTTTGGTTAAGTTAATATAAGTTAAAGCCTAGAGTTAGTACTAGTGACTTTAACAGTGCTTTGCTTTTGACTTTTATTGGCTGAAAATAACTTGTTAAATTGGAGCTTTTGTAATAAAATGAAATCTACATACCATCTATAGCCCCTCTTTTTGATTTATGAGGAGGGTGACATATTATTGAAGAATTTTTAACACTTTCACAGTTCTGCACTTTGATTTCAGAGAAGGTGCTAATCTTTCTGGAAGTTTGAGAGTGACAGAATGAGTTGTATAGTGTTTTTCTAGGGAATTTGAGATTTTAGATAAGAAAGCTTAGTTTTATGATGGTACCTGTATTAATGTTGATCTGTTTGCCATGTGATGTTTTGGTATGATTTGACACTGTGTCAGTGGGCTCTTCCTTTCTCATTATACATATTACATCTAGTTTGTTGGGTCATAGTGTTGTAATTCTCATAGCTAATGTATGTGTTTTTAAAGAGGTTCAGCAATTCAGGACATTATTTTTAAATTACCCAAATGAAATAATTTTTCCCTTTTACATTTGTATTATCCGTAGTCTAAAAAATTAAAATTTCTGGTGAATAAACAAGTGGAAAAAATTAAGTGGCAATGTAATAAGCTTTACATTGTATACACTAGTTATGTTGTATACATTGTAAACATAAGTATTTAAAAATACCTCTGGGACTGTCCTTAACTGTGTTTAGTTTCAAAGAATTGTAGCAGGAATGATGTGAGAACAAAATATGTGGAAGTTTAATCAAATGCTATCCATACAGAATTATAAGAGTTGTTATTACTGTGTGTAACTTATTTTGTGTTATATTTTACAAAAACTCCAAATGCATGTCTGTGAGGAAAAACTTTCTCCTTTTTCTATTTATATTTAAAAAGGTGAGGGTTTCATTTTTCAGTTGTGATTCTTTTTTTTTTTTTCCCGAGTGTGTTTACTTTCATGTAAGAGTGATTGATCTGTAGCTGTCATTTTACCCAAAGAGGGGACAAATGGAATTGGCCTTTTAGACAAAAGTATGCAAACAGACTGCATTCTTTCTCTTGATGGAATTATGGAGGGATTGCATGAGGTGCCACATTCATTTTCCTATTGATTGTGAAGAGGATTCTGCAGTGGGGTGCTGTTTCCAGTGGATAAGGTGGTGCTATGATTAGTTACCTTTCTCTTGAAAGCACTACAAAGGGAAATGCAAAATGTGTGCAGTGCAGTGTTCTCAATTTGACAGTTGTTTTTGTTAAGTTTTTTTTCCTATTGAAGTCTGGCCTATTTTAGAAAAATGTAACATTTTGGGGTTTTTTCTTTATATTAGCCTTAGTAGATTTCCATGCATTTGACCCTTTAAAGAAATCACATTATAGACAGTTTTCGTTTTTTGTAGGCTTCTATTGTAAAGCTTCAAAGCTGATGCAACAGTGCCCTCTATAGTCTTCTAGTGAACAGTAAATAGATGTCTTTGCTTTGGACTATTCAGGTAAGAAGCAGGATATTTAAATTTAATTTTTGCTCAGCCAAGAGACCCCTTTTTCCTAAGTAGACAATCTTGTTTTTCGCTAGTGGCTTTACTTTAAACAAAGGGAACAAAAGACCATTCTGAGTTTTCATTTAGAATTATTGGCTACCTCTTGTTGTTACCCAGTGGTAAATCTCAAATTTTATCAGACATTCATCAGAGTAATTTGAGATCGAAAGAATCCTACAAGCTGTACAGTCCCTTCATGAAATATCTTTTTGAAGTTGAATTCAAGTAAGAGTGTTTAAAAATTATTTTAGTTCCTTTGTACTTTTTTTCCTCTATTTAATTAGAATCTGAGTGGGCTGCCTAGAATTTAATTTTTACTTGTTCCTGAATTGGGTAACCCAGGCTTTATACATGACATTATTTAAATTCAATCCAAGGGAGTTACACAATGACTAAAGTATTTGTCATTCATTAGCATTGATTTAAATTTTAAATTTCCCTTCCTCTCTTTTTAGGTTACCTATTTGATTGCACATATCCATAGTTAAGTTTTACATTATAAAATACAACTAGATGTGAAGTTATTAATTGATAATAAAAGCAGGCATCCTATCTATTAGAAGAGAAAAATTGCATGAGCCAGTTTAATTTGCTTTTGAAAATATTTTAGTAAAAAATATGGACCTGAGTCCTGGTTTCTCAGTGTATTTACCATGTAGTGTTAAACATATTTCCAAGCCTCTGAACCTGCTGTCTCATCTGTAAAATGGGAGTAAAAATAGCTTATCCTTTGAGGTTTTTAGCCTTTGAGGGGTTAAAGATAATGTTTATCATTTAACCGGGTCATCATAAATACCTAACTGATAACTTTATTTCATGTATCACAGTACAAGAGCAAATGACTTTGTTTTATAGGAGAAAATTTTAATATGATATGTGGAATATATAAAGATTTTTTAAAAAATTCTATCTGGCAACCTCTAGTGATTTACTTGAATGTGAAAGTTGGCACAGCATTTCTTGGTAATGTGGCATGATAAAATTAGATGTGCATTTGCTTTCAACTCCCTACAGACCTCATTCCCAAATGTCTTAAACAGGCCATCTTTTTAAGCTTTATTTTGGTAGACATTTACTCACAAACCAATATTAGGAAATATGTATGTAAAAACTGATAAATAAAACTTAAGGGAAAAAAAAGACCAGAAATTAAAATTTTTTCTCTTATAATATCAGCCAAAACTTAGGATTCTTTCCCATTTACCTGTGTTCTAAGCGGCTTTGTCTTCTCCACCAGTTGCAAAAACTAATATATGAAATAGATGAAAATGGGTCTTAGCTAGTTGAAGTGGAGATAGAGGCCTTGAGTCCCTTTCATTTGAGGGAACAAAGTTTAAAAGCCACTGGTATTGTACTCTTTAGATATGTTTTATGGGTAGCTAACACTCTTTGTAATTTAGATGTATAGCACCTAATTCTATTACCTCACACATAAAAGACACTCAATTAATATGTGCTGCATACAGAATTTTTGAACATCTTTATTGATATATAGGGTATGAAATGCTGCAGGTATAAAAAAATGCACCATCTAATGCAGCCCTGTAATATATTTTTCTGTGAATCATTTAAAACAAACACACTTCTAGGGTAATCATCAATTCATTTTTTAAAAATTATACATATTGTTTAAGTTACCAATAATAGGAAATAAATTAACAGAATATTCAGGACTTATCTTCAAGATGATTAAAAACAATTGTTGTATTGTACGAAGATTGATTTAAAGATGCAGATGTATTAGATGACCCAGTGATAAAAATAATCTTAAACAAATTTTGTCAATATTCAATGAATTGTTTTTCTTTTAAAATTCTTATTTGTTTCATATTGGTGCTTTAGTAGCTTTGAATTTATAATAAACCACATATTCCTTTTAGCATATCCCTGGAGTTAAGAACTACAAAAGTATCTTTTTTATCTTTATAAAGGAGGAATCAGTGTTTTAAGCTTATAGGATAAAAATGAACAAGAATTTAATAAGTTTAATACAGTGGTTCTTTTTAAAATAATGACCAGTTGCAATAAGAAACGTGTTTAAAATTAAATTCTAGCTTACAAGACTGACAAGATGTTGCCTACCAAAAAAAAAAAAGACATTTTTTTCTTTGCAATGAGAGTACCAAATTAAGAATCTGCTTAATTAAAATAGTGATAAATGTAGATTACATTACTGAAGACAGTGAAATACAGCTGCTGTGTCTAGTGAAAGCCTGCATAATTTACCAAGACTGTACAAAGAGGCAATGGAGCAGCCACTGCAGACTGTTATAGGAAACGTCCTGTTTATTCTACATACATTTCTTTTTTTAATTAAAATGTCAATGATAATTTTATAGCTGTCCTCCAAAAAAATCCTTCTTAATTTTTTTCAAGGTGGTAGAATATGAGATGAAATCATTACTGCTGCTGAATGAAGCAGATAAAACCTGAGAAAAAAATAACATGCTATTCTTTTTTATTCATTTGTCTTTATTATGAGTTGATATCGAATTATGTCTTTTTTCACAGATCTTGTCAAGATAAGTGTTGCAAAATCTTGGAATATGTATTTTATTTAAAAATCCTTAGGCCCAACATGGGTATCACCTGCCTATAATCCCAGCACTTAGAAGGCAGAGGCAGGAGGATTGCTAGTTCAAGGCTAGCCTGGGCTATATAGCAAGTTCGAAGCTAACGTGGACTACTTAGTAAGTACCTGTCTCAAAAAAATTCTTTGGGAACCACAAGCAAGATTTGGGTGAAGACAGAGGTAGTGTTGCTTAGAAATAAAGGTGTAGCTATGAATACTATGGAATTCTCAAGGTGTAGCAGACACTTCCTACTGGAAGTTATATCAGGATCAGCTGGACTGTATTGCCTTGTCAGGTGCTCACTGGATTGTTGTGAGGGATATTGTTGCACATGAGTAAGACCAAGAAAGAGATTGCAAATCCAAAAAAGTGGTTGAGAACCCCTCTCACACTATGTTCTCTTCCTTTACTTTGATGACGACCAATAATTTCTTCATAAATACACTTAAGAAAACCAGTCCTGTAATTAACAGGAAATGTTGGTAGGTTTTGTTTTTGTTTCTTTTGGGCTTCAGGAGAATTACTGGTGACCCACATTATGACCTTAGTTTAGCTACCTTTTCATTGGTGTGTCTTTCACATTTGTGACTAATAATAGTACCTCAATCAAAGGATTATGTATTTAATGGGATAACCCATGTAGAATTGATCACATGGGAAATATCACATGAGAAATATCATTTTGCATGTTTTGTTACTGGGTAAGGTACTCTTTCTTGCAAAGGAGGCAATGAAGTCTTAGCTAACTTCATAATTGTTATATGTCATTGTTGATCTGGTTCTTAGGGAAGTTAACTGTGTTCTTCTGTGTTTCCAGGTATTGTGCTACCCTTATTTTGTCTTTCTTCTTAGTACTTTATATGTTAGCTACTTTGGCACTGGTAAATTTGATCTCAGCGTTGTGTATTTCTTTGTCTTTGTCTTTGCCTTAGCTTGACACAGGCTAGAATTAATGGAATATTTTGCAGGGTTCAATTTTCTAAATGGTCTTTTATGTGATCACCTACTAAAACTTCTTAACTAGAAAAGCTTTCTAGACAGAAAATGGACATACCACCAAGAAATTTAGAAGTTGTGTGAGAAAGAAGTATGCAGAACTTCATAAAATGATTTTGTCCCATAATTTTTTTCTTTGAGCTTCAATAAAATGATAAATGAAATACAAAGATAAGAGGTCACATGCTATATTTGCACCATTATTTGCAATGTTTACTCATGCTGCATGTTGTAGAATATTAACCTACATTTATTTTTTATCTGCGTTTATTCTGGCCATTTTTCTAAGTGCTAGAGATACAGTTAATGAAGGTGCAGATTAGATGATTAAGGTACATTGTCTCAAAGACTTAGCACTTCAAGTTTTAAGGCAGAAAGTTACCGTTATAAACTAGTTAAAACTAATATTGATGATAAATTCTTTACTTTTTAAAAAAAATTACATATTCCTTATAGTTATCCTTATTGTTCATGAATTGATATCCATCCTTCCTTGTCTGTATTTCTGTTTGTCCAAACAATGATTTATTCTGTGAGGTTCAGAATTGTTCTGTCTGTGCCCATTTGGAGAATTGCATTTATGATTTTATGGGTTACCTTATACTTTTGACTAATACCTTGAAGTAATTAATCAGTTTATTCTTAACTAGTTAGAGTCTCTAGGATTCTTCCAGAGATGAATTAAATTTCTCTCTCCTGGTCCTCTTCAACAGAGAGCTGTTACAAATTAACATAGTTTTTGCAGGGCTTCCAAAGTAACACAGTGGTGTTTGCCAAACTGAAGCCATGGTTCAAAGCTAAAAGCAGATTTCCAATTCAGTGTATCCTCAGGTCATGGTTTAGAAACTTTACTTTCCACTTTTAAATTAGTTGCTTTAGAAACCCTTATTTATGGAAGCATTAGTTCAGTTATTTCAGATGTTCTTTAGAACTATAAACTAGATTTAATCAAAGACTAGGTAATATTCTCTAAACTTTAATTTCAGACAGATACCAGGAGGCTATGTTTTCAGGTGAAATTCTTGAGAATCTATACTTATGTAGAAAGTTGTTTTCAACTTTAAGTGGCTTGATTTCTTCTTCATGTTATTTTGTATATGCTGTAGTTTCTTAAACTGTTATTTGTATTTTAAACAGAGCACTATTATGTAATAGGTAAAACTAGTTTGTGAAGACTTTTACATTGTTATGTATGCCAAACACTTAGAAACTTTACATTCTCTGGCTAGTTGATAATCAGTGCATACTTGCTGTGTATAAAAATCACTACTATTTACTTAATTTCTGGTTTTCTGTAACAGATATATTGTGACCATAAACTTTCCCACTCTTTACTTCATGCTTTTATTGACTTGGAATTGGTTGATCAGTCAGGCCGTCTGCAATGGAATTGATTATGAAGCATTTATAGCAAAGAAAAAGACTTTAATAAAACATTAAAGGAAAATGTTATTATAAATTAGTTACTAATACGTAGCAAGAATATTGTTTTTACGAAGTCTTAATGTGTGAATTTTACACATATTTTAGTATATAATGTTAATCATCTGGATAGTTTAGCGATGTGTTTTAATCATGTTCAGGAAAAGAGGTCTATATCTCTTAACTTCATAGAAAACAAAATTAGGATAGGTGATTGGTTTGTTATGATTTGATAGTTACTAGTTTCTTTCCTTTAGTCACGTCAGACTTAGAATAAGCCTCTCAAAAAAAGCATTGTTATAGTTTATTCTCTTAAATTCGTCACTGCAATTATTTGCTACTTTTGTGTAGTACCAGTAGTGTCAGCATTAGATGATATCCCTTTTTCTTTGTCTATTTTAATTACTAGACTGAAAGAATTGACTTTTTTTTGCAGTTTTAACTTTTGATTTTTTTTTTGCTTAACCATCAGTTTTTGTTTTATTTTGTTTTCCATCTGTCTTCTACCTCTCAGGCAGTGTAAAGAGAAAGTGGTTTTTCTTTTCAGAAGAGATTTTTCGTAGTATTCTTGTATATGTTCATAATTTCTTTAGTGAAATTATTTTGTTATAATCCTGTAGGGTCCTCATCCTTATTCTTCATTACTTTTTTTAAAATCTAAATTCTTTCTGATTTTTCTCTGACAGAGCAAGTATGTTTTTTAAATTAAAATATATAAACGTATAAAAGTTTGAAGATACTCGAAATTTAGTCATAGAATTAATATTTTAATAAATTTTCACACAGTATAGTTAACATACAAATATGTAAACATACCCTGTGCATGTGTATAATCATTTGTTTATGTAACTTTGTACATTGTTCCTTTTTTCACTTAAAGTACTGAGAACATTTTCTCATGCTATTATAACTTCTACGTGAACATAATTTAATGGCTACTTAATATTCCATCATTCAGCTGTATAATTTCCTTAATGAGTCCCTATTTTTTTAAATTAGGTTCAATCTGATTTTTACTATAAATAATAGCACCTTGATATGGGTACACAAATTATTGACACTTTTAAAAATTAATTCCTTAGGATACATTTCCAGGCATAGAATTAATGGATCAAAGAGTATGATAATTTCTAAGGCCATTGATAATATTAAGTAGTTCATTTCCATGAATATACTCACCTGTATAGTCATTATTTATATTTTCAAATTCTAAGTCTTTGTGTTATGTACGTGAAACTTTAACTTGGAATTGTTTTCATAGTTCCTAGTATTTGGTGAGTACAAGCTTAGAATAGCATTGTGCCTATATTTGAGTGCATTTTATTCTTGGAACAAAACCAAAGAGATAAATGTTGGAGCAGCTCAGTCATGTAATAGGAAGCTAGGGTGCTTTTGTTTTCTCCCCTATTACAAGAAATCAGTTTTTAGTGATATAGTGGGACAACAGTCGATAGATGACCAAGTGCAAAGTGGGCTAAACTTTAATAAACTATATACTGTACTAATAAAGTGCCATGTGGGTGAACCTGTGTGAGTGTGTGTATGTGTGTGTGTGTTATTTTTAAAGCATTTACAGGTATAATTTTAATTAATAATTTTCCAGTTGGGCTCCATTTGCCAATTAAACATACTGTGATATCAACTGACATATTTTCTCTTGGCATGATATGAAAGTTTTAGAACATTTAGAAATGATCTCTGATTTTCTCTCAGTACATAAATATTGATAGAAAGTTGACTTAATCATGATAGATTATTTTGGACAAATGTTTTTTACATCAAATGAAATAGTTTAGATATATTTCACATTAGACAAACTATTACTGTAGATTTAAACCATTAATTTATGTCTACTAAATATCACATAGAAAATACATTATGCTTTCTTTTGTTTTTATGAACTTTAATTATTAATGTTGGCAACTTCTACCATGGCATTAAAAACAAAACAAAACTACAGTTCTATTTTTAATTTACTTACTAGACTTAGAATTATAATAATTCTTTTATAAGAAAAAAATGTTTATTTTATGGTAATTATTTCTAAATGATTATTAAGTTTCTGGTAAAAATATTATGTTACCTTGGTATAGTAGCCTTGGTATAGCATGTCACTTGTCACCCTTTGTTACTTCCTTATACGTAATTCTTTCCATGTTTTCTTATTTGGGTAATTAGAGAATACTGGCTTCTGTGAGACTTTTTTTGAATGGTAATTCTCTTGCTAGCCTGCTGTTCATGATATGAAAGTAGTGCTACCACCCTGACTTGAACATGTTAAGTTAGAGTGTTCTTGAGACTGGGTATTGCTGCTCTTTTCCAAGCTTCTGGGTTTTCACTTTATATCATCTACTTTGCAGCTATTAACACATGTACATATGCATACTATGTGTACTCGTATGGTTTCATTCTCTTCCTCTTCTTTTTCTTTTCATTCTTACTGTTTTTCTTTCTCTCTTTTTCATTTCTCCCGTGCAAGTGTTCATGCACGTATATGCTTCAATTTTTAGCTATTAGAAACAAGATTGCAGGCTCTACATCTAAAATACTTAAGTTACTTGTAAGTTATCTTTTATTATTTACTTGTATTATTTACTTTTGTAAGTTCTCATTCATTATTTAAGTTATGGTTGTCTATAATATTTGTAGATTTTCATTAGTACAAGTTTTGTTATTCAGGTTTTTTTGTCTTTTGATGAGTAGATGGTGGAACCAGATAAAGTGCCATATTAGTGAGTTAAACTTAGTTATACAGACACATCTTCTGGGATCTTACTAAAAATTCAAGTTCTAATTCATTTGGTCTTTGTGAAGTCTGAGAGTTATTTAGTACATGCCCAGGTGATGCAGATGCTCTTTGTCTGAGGCTGCACTTTGAGTAGTCAGGTGTAGAATAGAATATTTGCACTTAAAGACAGTTTCTTCATACATTACCTGTGAATCCAGTATCTATAAGAACTGAGAAGGGTTTATTTTGTTTTAAAATCTAATTTGCCATGTTTCCTCAGAGGCAATTTTAAATTTTTCTGTGATTCTAATTTTTGTTAGTACATGTTTGCCGTATATAATGATTACATTCCTCAAGAGAAGTTGGTACATGTAATAACACTAAAAGATCTGTGAGTCTTATATCTTCTATGATGGTCCCACATACAACTTCCCTAATGTAGTTCCTACTTAGTGTAGACTAATAATGACATATTATCTATTTCTAGTTTTCGTTTTATGGTATACCATCTCTCATTGATGGTTGAAAAATTTTATGGGAAGTCAGGGGTGAAAGTGATGGATGAGAAGATGGGGAATTGGGAGCAGGGATGGAGGCCTTCAGATAAATCTGAGAACTAAGTTACCGCATAGCAATCTTTTATTTTTTTCTCATCTCTATCATTTTCACTAGAAGAGCCCTGTTCAAACAGATTAAAATGAATTGCCTTTTGAAAGGAAGAAAATTGCCCAATACCATACATACATAGGAGTTGTTGTTCCTGTTTAAATACAATGTCTTTCATGTCTTTTAAATAAAAAGATCTCCACCATTTTCTGTCCAAAAATGTACAGCAATAAGGGTGTGTATCACAACCTGCATAATAATTACAAGATGGGATAATTTTAGAAAGGGATGATAACAATCAAGTTCTGCAGCTTGTTCCATTATTTGTAGTTCAAATGTTACCAACATCAAAACACCTGTATATTTAAGGTAAAGTTTCATGTTTTGCAACCTTGATGAGAAAAAAATGAACAGATTAACGAATCTGACTGATTCATGAGCTCGCAGAAGTTACATACTCTATTATAAATTCAATGAAAGAAAAGTGGGAAAATTTTTCCTTGCCAGAAAACACTATGCTTGGAAATTAGTTGTATTTTAATTTAGGACAAGAACATCATCTGGCATGGATTTTGCTTTTACAGACTTTTTTAAACCTTATTTCAAAACTAGGTATAATATTTAAGTTATATTTCCAGCCTTATCTATGCTTTCAATGAATATAGATTACCCTTTCTTTAGTCAGCCTACATTTAAAAAACTTATGTTTTGCCATAATACAGTAGAATTATTTGTAGTAATATTACAAGTCTCTAAACTGCATGAACATTATCCTGCTGTTTTATTGTCTTATAATGTAAAAGTAAATGCAAGCATTAAGAAATGTGCAGTGCTGTCAAGCTCCTTCAGGATTTAAGAAAATTGCCCTAACTACTGAAGAACTGAAAATAATCTTTTAGGTCGCAAAGAGCAGTTGTTATAATATTGCCTAGCATTTTGCTTTCTTTTTTCTGTTGCCATAGTGGTGATTTGAGTCAATGCTGAAGAAACTCAGATTTTATTTGATTTCAACAAACTGCTATTGCCTTGTAAGAATTACTTATAAAACACCATGGTTAGAAACAGGAAGAAGGTAGAGGACTCATTCTTAACTCTACGTAAGCTAAACCATAAATCCTTTCCTTATAATTGTGCAGTCCAGCTTCTTGGTCCAGTTTGCAAATTTGATACAGTGGGCACAAATGATATGTGTTAATGACAAAACTGAAATTATGTTATACTGTAAGCTCTTCATAAAAATGAGACAAGCATACAAACAAAATTTTAAAGCCAGAGTCATCCCCAAAAGTTCTCAGGTGGCATTTAGGACTTTTTTAAAGGTAAGAAAAGCAGTATTCCTTATGGTTTTTAGCCTTTGTCCTGTTTTAAAATATTTCCATTTGAATGCAGATTGTGATTTTCCATCTGAGACTAGGTAGAAGTCGTTCTGTTACACTACTAAAAGAATAATCCACTTTAACACAACATTTCTCCCTAAAGGGATGGTCTTTTCTAGTCATAAGGCATTATTTTTCTCAGAATGATATTAGCATTCATGATGTAGTGATTTTATCTTGATTTGAAAGATGTTTTGTTCTGCCAGTGAAGGGATTAGGAGAATATTGTTTGTATTCTATTGCTAAGTTAACCTTGCTCAAGATTAGGTATTAATTTTCAAAGTGTTTCTAGGTACATGTGTGTTTCTATTTTTATTATATAAAAACTATACACTCTGTGAAATGGAAATCACCATGTTCATTAATTCTTAAACATTGAATTGTGCATGTATTTTTTTAATAAACCAGTTAGCGTATTTGAAAATTTCTGAGCATGTTGTACTTTTTTGTCGTTTCATTTTCTTTATAACTTATTTTTAAAAAAGCTTCTTGGATACCTACAGAATGAATTAGAGCAACTAGTTACCGCATTCAGGGGCACAGATGTTTTGATTTTGCCTCAGCCCCGAAATTTATTAAAACTTTAAGATAAAGAAGGATTACATTAATTAATGGACGGTCTCAGGCAGAAGAAGGAGGGCTCTGAAGGCCTTGCTGCTATTTGTTGGGCAAAGTCTTGGCGTGTAGAATGTAGCTATCCAAGGCTTAGAGCACGCTTGGACCCTATGTGGGATGCCAGCACCATGCCCCTAGGCATGCTGTCATTCAGCCTGCAGATTAATTAACCAGTGGCTGCACAGTCCTCCTGCAGAGCCTTGTGCTTTCAGTCAGCCCGTTTTTAAGAAAGAAAATACAAGGTTTTTAAAATCTTGAAAAAAAATTATTTCTTTTTACAAAATCAGTATATAGTGATACTTTTTCTAGGTATAGATTTTATACACATATATATAAACACATTTATGTAGGTGTGTTTTTTTTCATCGCATAGATGAATGATTTTAATGGTTTAAAAACTTTAAAACCCAACCAGTATATGACATGTATAGCCTCCTTAAAAATTCCTACTTAATGACTTATTAAATCACACTGGATAGTGTGCTCTTAATTATGACTTAATAGCAAATTAATCATGTAACTCAGAATCGTGAGAACATATATATGTTTTCATTGAGTTTCTTTGTTGAAATTCATTGTTTTTAGAAAGGTTCATATACTCTGTTGAAATTCAGCCTTATTCCTATAAACTTACCAGGTTTCAACGTTAATTTAAATATACATTTATATATCTGCTGCTCACAAGTTATGTTTATTTGAATTTTCATTAAGATTACTTTTTATCCTCAGCAAAACATTGCTTTTCATGTGTAGAAAATATTTTAAAATGAATTAACATTTTTACACTATATAGTTTTTAAAAAAACTTCAAATAACTTTTGCTGTATCTTACCAGTACCTCATCTTTAAAATGAGTATAATAAATTTGCTTGTTTTCTCTCATCTTAGCTTTTAAAATAATTATACTAAGTATCACTAATAGTTTATGTGTAAAATATTAGTAAACCTTACTCATTTCTAAGTATAGTTAAGGTTTATGTTCATAAGATAATATTTATACCTTAAAATTGTGGGAAAAAAAAACCCAAGGAGATGAAATAATGCCAAAAAAAAGGCATATTTTCTTTTAAATTTTTTAGCACTGAGGAATGCAACCCCCCCCCCCACCTCTTTTCTCTGACACTGTCAATTTTTTAGCACTCTCACTGGAATTTATTTTGTTGTAGTAAATAAAAGACAAGTCATTATTAAACAGATTTTGCTGTTAATTCAACGTATGATTACCCTTTGCCATAGGTACTTTTAAGGGCTTTTATCCAAAATAAAATTCATTAAAAATGCAATTAAAAAATCTATTGTTAATGACTGCTTGAGTGACTGGCTCATAATTGGCTCATTACAATAAAAAAGCAACTGTTTAAAAATCATGACAATGAGCTACCATACAGAGGGAACACTTCATTGTAGGCCCTGTGTGGTTACAGGATCCTGAAGGTGCAGCGGAGGAGCCCGTGAATCGAGACTCCAGCGCAGCTTTCTCTTTTACACCAGTGAGTGAGTTCAGGTCATGACCTATCATGGGCAGCCTAAGTCAGAGACACTCTTATTTACAGTGTCCCACAGAGAAGAGTAAATTCAGGTAACACAGTCCACTTAAATGGCAGTACTCAGACTCTTCTTTGTTTCCTTTCCCCAGCAATCTTTTCAGTTGACTTAAATTACGAAGTTGTAATCAGGAAATCTTTACTTCTGTTGAGGCAAAACTAACAAAGACAATATTGTCATACAAGCCATCATTATTGTCTGCCCCCTTGTTAATGTAGGAGAGTATGTAAATAGCTCTTTCTCAAACTCTAAATTTTTTAAAAACCATTCCTAGAGATTTGTTTTTGTTCAGGTATTTTTGTGGTTTAATATTTGATTATTTTTAATTAATTATAGATCATTTTATTTTTATGCCATGGGTCCAAAATAAGATAAAATATAAATGTGGTGATCCAGAAAGAAAAGTGAACTGAACATGATAAATTTTCTCCTTTAACAAATCACAGTTTTATTTCTCTTTTTGTGTCTTGAATTTGTTAGTAAGTTGACAGATTGTATGAACTTTGCAATGTCAGACTTTGTGATGTCAAATGTCAGCTGTTCTCTTTAGATTATAAAATCCTAAAGTACTGACAAGTGTAAATAAGAATGGTCATTAATCTCTTCTTAGAGTGCCATCTATAAGGCAAAAGCGATGAATTCTTATGGTAGTTGAAAAGGCTTCTTTAATGAGCCCTGCATTTTCAAAATGCTTTTCCTGTTTGAGGCTAGAAAAACAGTAAAAGCTTTAAAGACTGATGATGCCTGCTTTTGTTTAGTCTACAACAGCAATATTAATGTTGCTTTTGTGTTCTGGTGACTGACTCAGGTGTAATTTTTCATTACATGTATTAAATGTTGAATTATTTTGAACTCTGAATTTCAGGTCAGCCCGTAGAATATGGGCAAGGCAGGGACTTCTGGATCAGAATCACTCAAGGCCACTCACACCACTAAATTCAGTTAGAGAATGTTGACAAGAGTTTAATATAAATTATGAAAAAATTCTCAGTGAGATATTCAACAGCTTTTAAATAAGACAAATTTAATTGAGCTCATTGCAGCTTAAATAACCAGACTGCTTGGTTATCATCATTACTCTGAGTCTTCCTGCAAATTTGCATTCCTCTCCTCACCTCTCATTTTGAACCTGTGCATTTTTTTTTTCTGTAGAATTAGGAGGAAATGCCTGCAAAGGAAACAACCATTTAAAACTTAGTGGAAATTACATTTCTGTGTAGTTCAATTTTTCTTTGAAGGTCTGCTTATGTAGTTTACCTTTACTCCTCTAAGCAAAAACAAGCAGTGCCTTTCCCATGCTTGAAGTTGAATGAGACAGCTTCGGTCACCTCACACTTATATGCCGTTGAGCATGCCTATATGATGTCTTTGGAATTTAGAAATGAATTCGATAAACCATTTGATAAAAACCATGGCTATGTCATACCAATGACAAAATATTTTATGTGTAGAAATCAATGTAGCTTGGACTTTGGACCCTTGCATATTTAATAATATTTATACTTTGATAGCTACTCATGCTTAAATTTTGTGGCTTGGACACACCCCTAACTTGTACTTTTATTGTCTTCATGTATTTTATCATTTCCTAAAAGAATGTATAGGGTAGAGTTCTTTGTTCATTGTACTTTATTAAAAAGATGGACTATACTTGCATTAATATTTAAATGAAAATATCTTCTATACATTGGTAAGTTTTAAGACATTTCATAGGCAAGTGGTGATTAAAGTTATGATATCTCCTGTGATGTTAATTTATCTTTCTGTGTCCAGGATATATTGATTTCAAATATTAAAGAAGAACTACAGCCATCTAATTGTCAAATGTGTTCTGAGTGATTTTTATGGGTACAGGATACAGATATCAATAAAAGAATGACTCAAATCTCATGAGGTTCATAGTCTACATTACTAATGACAGTACAGTATTATATTGTGATAATAGAGTTTTGATTTTTTTTTAAACAAATGCTGTGAGAATATAGGAGAGGAGAAAGAGAGAGATTAGTTTTTACGTGGGAAGGGCAACATGATGAGTAGTTGGGGAAATACTAGTTGGGGAAAATAAGTAATGTTCATCAAGAGATGATGAATGATTTTCCAAACTGACAGCACATTTTATATGGAGCATGAGAATGTGAAAAAGTATCGTGTACGGGGTACAGCGTGGTAATTTGATGTACAAAGTACAAAGAACAAATAGGATAATTCTCATTTTCATCTCCTTTAACATCATTTCTTTGTGGTAAGAAACTTCAACTCTATTTTCTACTTCTTTATAAAATACATTGTAAATTATTGGAACTATAATCACTTCACTGTGCTGTAGATACTATTCATCATCAACATGAGACCTTATTCATACTGTGTAACTGTAATTTGGCACACCTTTTCCATTACCTTTCCTCCCTTCTTACCTTCTAGTGACCGCTATTCTACTCTCGACTATGAAACAGACATTTTGGCTTCCATATGTAAGCAGAACATGTAGTGTCTGTCTTTCTGTACTTGCCCTATTTCACTTAACATATCTTTCAATTCTATGCCTGAATTGAAGATTTCATTCATTTTTATGGCTAAATAATAATCTGTTGTGTTTGTCACATTTTTTTAATCCTTTCTTCTGTGGTTCAGCACTTCAGTTATTTGCATATCTTGGCTATGGTAATTAGTGCTTCAGTAAATCTGGGAGTACAGATATCTCTTTGACATACTGACTTTATTTCCTTTAGATATATACCCAATAGTAGAAGTCTTGAATCCTATTGGACTTCTAGTCTTAGTTTCCTGAACAACCCCCAATAATGTTTTCCATAATACCTGCATCAATTTACATTCTCACCAACAGTGTGCAGAATCCCCCTTTCCCCCATCCTCAGCAACATGCATTTTTTTTTTTGTCTTTTTCATTATAGCTGTGTTAACTGGAGTGAGACAATATCTCATTGTGGTTTTAATTTGCATTTACCTGATAATTATGTCAAACATTTTCTCATTTGCTTGATAGCCATTTGTTATCTTCTTTTGAAAGTTACCTATTCTGATCATTTGCTCAATAATAGTCATCTTAATTATAAATATAGGAAGGTCTGGAGTAGCATTTAAAATTACTAACTTGTGGGGCTGGAATTTAGCTCAGTGATTAGAGTGCTTGCCTTGTAAGCACAAGGCCCTGAGTTCAATCCCTAGTACACACAAAAAAATTACTAACTTGTGTATACAGACATTCAAGAAATAAGCTTATCCCCTATGTGCTGAGCATTGTTTGGTCATTGATTTTGTAGTTTTCCAGGTAAGAAAAATAATTCTATGTCATTTATCACAGAGATGAAAGTCAAGTTATGAGCATCTGCCATCTAGATGATTAAAATTGAGCTTCTTTTGGGAGCATTGCGTGGTGACCTTAGATTGAATGAGTTAAGGTCAGGGTTGAGGGCAACTTTGACACACTGAATAGTCCATTTTACCCTGATTAGGAAAACTCAGAACTGTTTTAAAATATAGCCACTCTAGTGTATGAAGAAAATTAAAACCAGAATGACCTTCTACTTTTTTTTTCAAGAAATGTAATAATTATTAAATACAATAACATGTGTTTCTGAAGCTTCTTTGTAAAGGACCAAAAATATGCTCATAAGTTTGTTTTATGGTTAACTTTTCAGGAACATGTCTGTTCTACTTCTTTAAAAAATAAAAAAGAAAAATAATTGCATTTACTTTCATGTACTCAGATCAACTCAGTGGTCCCTAAAACTTTCATTTAAGTGTGTGTATAATACAGACTAAGCCTTTTTTTCACTAGGAAATAGAAGAAAAGTTGTAATAAGCAATTAACCTCTCTATAGTTTTCATCTTTTATTTGAAACATAGTGAAAATTCCTAGGACATGTTATGCAGGTCAGAAATTGATTCAGTATGAACAGTTTTGTGAAGTAATTGAATGTCTGACAAAGTTAAACACCAATGCTAACATAAAGGCTACCCTGACATTTATGAATATCACTGTGCTAAAGGTAAAGAAATACAATATTAATAAGAGACAAGGTTTATGATAGAAAGTGATATAAATGTGAAAAGAGACCTCTGCCATTTTTCCCCTATTATTGATTGTTATGATGACAATTGAGGACAATATCTTGTGAAAAGAGCAATAAAACATGGAAAAAAGTGAAGGAATTAATGGGTAATCTTGAATGGAGAAATTCATACATTGACTAATCAAGCTAAGTACCATTTTGTTTAACATTAAAAATTTGTCTTAGTCCCCAGTACCCCAAAAAATAATTTTCACAAAAAAGGAGTCCATATTAAAACTTGCTAGCCTACAGTTTGTTCCTAATAGAAGCACAATGTTAGAAGATATTATAGGTTGGAGTGGATCTGGTGCCTTGCCCAGTTTTGGGTAAACTGGTTGTTGTTAAATGAATAAATAAATGCCAGTAAACAGTGAGGGTTTGGCCTTCATGAGAACAAGTATATAGTAAACCCACACTGCTTGTAGAATTATAAGTTGAATTATTTAAATTATATAACTGTTTCATAAAGCAGCCTGCTTTCCCATCTTCCTTGATAACAACAGGCTCCATTGTCAGCAGTTGTAATTCTAAGAGAAAATAATGACTGTCAAATTAAATTGGATCATATTGAGCTCCTTGTTAGTCAACTGAAAACATTTGCAAGGTGAAGTTGAGAATATAGTTAGTTATCGATGACCTGATCATTGACTATTTTAACATGATTGAGCTCATCGAAAGTATAAGATTGAAAACTGAGAATTGGAAACTTTTGAGCAGGGTAGAGCCAGCCAATCACTCTCTTCATGGAGTAAGATCCTTTCAGCATCATATGGAGTGGTTATGAGACTTGTGGCACACACTGCTGAAGTCATTATTCTGGGAAAATAGGATAGAACCAAAACGAAAATGTTTTTCAATAGTGATAGTCAAGAACTTAGAAAAATATGCCAACTGCTTTAAGATGATTACCTGTGTGTTTATTTTCTATCCTGCTACACTGCTAAATTTGGTTATCAATTCTAAGAATCTTCCAGTGGAGTTTTTTTTGGGTCTTCTAATAAAGAATCATGTCATCTGCAAATAATGATATGTTGTCCTTTCCTACACATATCCCATTTATTTCTTGACTGATTGCTCTGGCTAACGTTTCAAGAACTATATGGAACACGAGTGGTGATAATAGACAACCTCATCTTGTTCTCTATTTTAAAGGGAAGGTGTTATGGTTTGTGTCTAGATGTCCCCCTAAAGCCTCATGTGGTAAGAGATAGCTGGATCTAGAGTGTGTGGTTACTAAATTAATCTATTGATCGATTTGTCATGGTTCTGCTGGGATCAAGGATGTGGAACTAAATTTAAAGGTGGGAGTGCTACCCGCCCTAAGGACAGGTAGCCTAGATAAAAGATACAGGAAGAAGCTAACTAACTGCTTGTTTGCATTGCTTATTTGCATACATTCCTTGCATTTCCTCACTTTACTTTGCAGCCGGCCGGTCTGCTGCCGGTCTGCCACGCTGCCCCGCCTGGGACCCAGCGGACTATAGACTGAAACCTCCGCAGACTGTGAGCTAATAAACCTTTCTTCCCCTAACTTTGGGTGTCGAGTATTCTGTCCCAACAACGAGAGAAAAGTAACTAAAACAGAAGGCTTTCAACTTTCCCCCATTTAATATGATACTGGCAGTAGGTCAGTCATAAATGGCTTTTATCATGTTGCGATATAGAGCTGCTTTACCTATTTTCTTCAGGTTTTTTTTTTTTTAAATCATGAATGGATGTTGGATTTTTTCAAAGGCTTTTTCTGCATCTGCTGAGAAGGTCATAGGATTTTTTTGCTCTGTTTATGTGATGAATTACACTTACTGATTCATGTGCGTTGAACCATCCTTGCGTCCCTGAGATGAAGTCAACTTGGTTATAGTGCATGGTTTTTTTGATAATGTGTCACATTCCACATGCCACACTTATGTCAAGGATTTTACATCAATGTTCATTAGCAAAATTGGCCTATAGTTTTCTTTTTTGCCTGGATCTTCCTCTGCTTTTGGGATCAGGATAATGTTAGCTTCTGACAATGATTTTGGAAGTATTTCTTCTCTCTTGATTTCATTAGTTTGAGGAGGACTGGTGTTAGGTCTTCCCCAAACATCTTGTAGAAGTGCCTGTAGAATTTGGCTGTGAATTAGTCCATCAGGTTCTGAGCTTTTCTTAGTTGGTAGTTTTTTGAGGTTTTTTCCTTTTGCTTGAATTTCATTCCCTGTTCTTGGATTGTTCAAGATTTTTAAGTCTTCTTGGTTCACTTTTGGTAATTTATATGTATTTAAAGATCTCTCTATTTCTTTGGAGTTCTGAAATATTTTGGCATATGTATTTGTGAAGTAGTTGCTAATAATTTTCTGGAATTTGGTGGTGTCCATTGTGAATTCACTTTTTTTATTTCTAATTGCATTAATTTGTGTCTTTTCATTCCTTTCTTTTTGTTAAGATTGGCTCATGGTTTGTTTTGTTTATTCTTTCAAAAAACCAGCTCTTTGATTCATTCTTTGTATTTTTTAGTTTACATGATGTTGATTTCTGCTCTGATCTTTAGAATTTCCTTCCTGTACAAGCTCTGGATTTGGATTGTTCTTGTTTTTCTAAGACCTTGAGATGCATCATTAGTTTATTTATTTCATCTCATTCTTTTTTTTTATGTGTGCATTCACAGCTGTAAACTTCCTTCATAGGACTACTTTCAATGCATCTCATGAGTCCTGATAGATTGTACTGGCCTTATCATTTAATTCTAGGAGCTGTTTTAATTCTTCCTTAAATTTCTCTGTGAGCCATTGAGTATTCAAGAATGTGTTGTTTTATGTCCATATGTTTAATGTCCATATGTCCCCCCTTCCTTATTCCCCTTGTCATTTGAAAATATTTTTTTCCCATTTCCCAATATCTATTATACATTTTGGTCCTTATTTACACTTTCTTTGTGTCCCATAAGTTCCAGTGTGTTGTATTGGCATTATTTAATTGTAGAAACTGTCTAATTTCTTCTTTAATTTCATCTGCTGTTAGTTAATTTCCATGTGTTTATGAAGTTTTTGTGGGTTTCTTTTTTGCCATTGATTTCCAATTTCATTGTACTATAGTCTGATAATATGCATGGAACAATTTCAGTTCCTTTGCATTTACCTAAGCATGTTGTATGAGCTGGTGTGTGGTCTATTTCTGAGAACGTCCCATGTGCAGCTGAGAAGAATGTATTCTGATGTTGTGGGCGGAATACGCTGTAAACATCCAATAAGTCCATCTGTTCACAAATTTGGTTCTGTTCTGATATTTCTTTTTTAATTTTTTTTGTATAGTTGATCTATTTGTGACAGTGGAGTATTGAGGTCCCGCATTACAATTTTATTAGTACCTATTTGATTTTTCATGTTCATTAATATTTGTTTCATATATTTGGGTGCACTGGTATTTTGTACATGTATATTAATGATTGTTATCTCTTCTTCTTGGATTGTTTCCTTTACAAGTATGCAGTGACCTTTCTTGTCTCTCTTAATTAGTCTTGGCTTGAAATCCACTTTGTTTGCAAATAGAATAGTTACCCCTGTTTTTTCCACATTCCTGTCCCAAGGAGTATTGTTTGCCATCCTTTCCTTTCAGTGTATGAATTTCTTTTGGAGTTAAATGTGTTTCTTATATACAGCCTATTGTCGGATCTTGTTTCTTGATCTATTCTGCCAGTCTCTTTCTTTTGATTGATGAATTGAGACTGTTTACACTGATATTTATTGACTTATCCTTGTCTGCTGTGATTCTGAATGCTTTCCTTTATAGGTGATTTATTTCTTTTCTCTCACAGCTTTTAATATTCCGTTCTTCTGTTGACTTTCTCAAATCTTGACTATTACATGCCTTGCTGCAGGTTGTTTTTTGTTTTGTTTTGTTTTTTGTTTTTTTTTAAATCATGGCCAATTGGAGTTCTATATGCTTCACTTATCTGTATGTCAAATTCTTTGTTCATCCTTGGGAAGTTTTCAGCCATTACTTCTGTGAACAGTTTTGTTTTGTTTTGTTTTGTTTTACGTCGTTTGTACTATCATGCTTTTTTATTGACTCCAGTCAATCATGTTATTTTTCTTTGCATCATCTAGCAGCTGTTGGGTTGATTTTTTTGTACTCTCTTTCTTTTTTTTCTTTTTTCTTTTTTCTCTTTCTAATTTAAAGAAATCTTTCCGTGATCCCTAACTGCAATTCTGTCTTCTGTATCTAATAGTCTGTCATCACATTGGCTCATTCTGTTGCATATACTTTCAATGGAATTTTTAATCTCCTGGATATCCATGTGAATCTGTTTTGTGAATTTCATTTCTTTCCTCCTATGTTGGGCATTCATGGTTTCCACTATTTTCCTAAGCACCTCTATTTTTCTTTTAATCTGTATTTCTTCTAGACTCGTTATTCATTCCTTCATTATGATCACCATCTCTGTAGTTATAAGAAGTTCTTTCTGATTTGATTTTTTTTTTTCTAGAACCTCATTCAGCTTCTTTGTTACTTCAGCTGTTACCACTTCAGAGAGTACGGTGCTGACTTTTGAATTACTGCCTGGGTTTACCTTTGGCAAACTGGGTTTGCATCTTCTGGGTTTGCATCTTCTGGGTTTGCATCTTCTGGGTTTGCATCTTCTCATTTTCTATTTTTTCTTTTTTAATTGGGAACCCTTAGGAAATGGCTGCTTCTCAGTGATGTCTTCTAGACCTAACTAGCTTTTGGATTTTGACTCTGCTGCAAGATCCTACCTCTTCAGTTTTTTGGGGATGAGAAGTTGGTGCTTATTTGGCCTAACCCCTTAGTTCTTTGACACTGGCCTGTTATATTGGTTTTAACCCTCGGGCAATCTCTGTCTTCGCATAGCAGGAAGAACAACTGATTAGAACAATTATATCACCTTGTCTAAAGTAGTACAATCATTAATAACACAGCCTACAAAATGACAAACTCTGGTAAGTATTAATTTGCCACCATTAACTATGAACTGTACTTTTGGTTATTACAACAATATCTAGAACAAACTAGAAAATTTTATACAGTAAAGGTGTCCTCAGTATGGTGATTTCACACTCAGAGAAGAAAATTTTAAAGGGCTTAGGAAATATACAGAAGTAAAAAAAAGAGAAAGCAATTAGAAGCAAGGCTGGAGGACAAAGAAAGATTACAAAAATTTATGGAAAATGTGAAGACAGGAAGAAAAGAGAGAAGGAAGAAATAAAAGGAACAGGACAGAATAACAACAGAAGAAAACTAGAAACAGTGTTCATACTCATATGAAAACAAGAACAATCAAGAAAACCAAAAAAATTTAAAAATGTCTACTTCAGGGGATGTCTCTGTTTTCACCAGTAGATAGAGTGGACAGACAGCCCAGATCTGTGTTGATTAATCCCAGCAAGCCAGCCAGGGATTTACAGCAGGGTAGTAGATAATCCCAGCAAGCCTACCCATTTAGTTCCACTGAAGTTCAGGCTGGTTTCTGGCTGTGAGGCTAGACCTCGATTAGTTAAGCCTGCTATGAGCATCTGCTTAGAGTCTACTAATTAATGTCTTTGTTATTACCAATTAATTACATAATTACCTATTTGCCAACATTAATCAAATCATCAAAAACATAAAATTTCAACTATGATAAGTAATTCAGAGTAAATGTCCAAGAGGCCATAAGAATGACTTTAAACTGGTCAAAGATTAGGAAGGCCATGTTGAGGTGAGCCTTGAGTTTAAGAATTCTCTAGTCAGGCAACATCTGCCCAGGGAAGTGCCTACAGGAAAGATATTTCATGGTGATAGATGAACTCAAGAAAAGGCATGTGGCAGGAAGTAGAGCAGCCTGGTAAGCTGTATAATGGTGATGTTCACTTAGGTTTTGCCAGTTTTCAGATACTACAAAAAGTGCTTTTATGAATATTCTTGTATATATCTTCAGGTAAATGTATATTCGCGTTTCTGTTAGAGAGACATACAGGAGTCAAATTGCTGGGTCAAAAGTATGTATTTATTCACCTCTGGTAGGTTCTGTTATGCAGTTTTACCAAAACAGACATGACAGTTTACACTCTTGCCATCAATGTATGAGAATTTCAGATGCTCTGCTTCCTTGTCAGCACTTGCATTGCCAGGTTGGTTTATTTTTGAATGACTAACATTTATGTAGAAAAACAGTAAATAAGTCATTCTGGAATAATGTCATGTGTTGTGATTTTAGTCTTCATTTCTCTGGTGAGATTGAAAATTTTTCTTTGTTTACTATTTCGGTGTTCTTTTGAGGAAGTGCCTAAGGCAAACCAAAAGCCCATTTTTTTGTTTGTTTGTTTGTTTGGTTGTCTCCTGCGTTTGGTTGTCGGGCTTCTCTGTATTTTTAATATAAATTGTTTGACGGATACATTGAAGACATCTTACTTTGTGTTAGAAAACTAATACTATTTTGGTAAAAAAAATTCAAATTATCACCTTTTTCTTGTGAAATTTATCATAAGGCATTTTATGTCTTAAGGAAACTGAAAGATTCTCCTGTACTATCTTTTAGAAATTATTGTTCACTTACACATTTCATGTGCACCTGAAATTGATTCATGTATGATGTGAGCTAGTATTACTGATTCATTTTCTCTACCACAAGGATATTCATCTGTCTCAGTGTGTACTGAAAAGACCCCACCATACTGCTTTCTAATCCTTGTCGTAAATCAAGTGCCCGTATATGTGTTATTCCCCTCCATTGGTTCATTTCTTCTTGTGTCATCATAACACTTTAAATTACTGTAGCTTGATAGTAAGTCTTGTTATGTGATAGTGTCAGTTCTCAAGGTTTGCTCTTTTTAAAGAGTATTGTGGCTATTATCAGTTATTTTAGAATCAAGTTGCCAGTTTCTACAAAAATAATCTGCTGGGATTTTGATTGGGATTTCACTGAATCAGTAGATGAATTTGAGAATTGATATCATTAAACTACTGAGTCTTCAGTCTGTGGATGTATTGCACTACATTTATTTGGGCTTTCTTTTTCTCCCCCCCCCATAAAGTTTTGAAGTTTACTATGTAGAATTCATGCATGTATCTCTTCTGAGTTTGATGCTATTGGATTAGTTTGCTCAGGCTACTATTGGATTAGTTTGGATTAGTTATCACAAATGAGGTAGCTTACATAGCAAATTTATTTCTTCAGAGTTCTGGAGGCTACAAGTCCAACAACAGGTTTATACAATTGGTTTCATTATGAGATCTCCCCTTTTGATTGGTAGATAGTCTCTCATCTCCCTGTGCCTTTACCTACTTTTCCTTTGAGGATATGAATGTGTCTGTATCATAATTTCTTATAGTGACTGCAGTCATATTGAATTAGGGACCACCCATTTAACCTCAGTTTGCCTTAATTATTACTGTAAAGTCCCTGCCTCCAAATATAGTAGTCCTCTTTTATCTTCTTTTCCATAATTGCTTTTCATTTTCTGTGGTTTTAGTTAACCATGGTCAAGGAGAAATGGAAAATCCCAGAGATAATAAGTTTTAAATTGCATGCCCTTCTAAGTAGCATAGTGAAATCTGTCCCAGCCAGGTCATCAGTCAGCCCTTGTCCCTTGTATCTATGCTGTACATGTTACCTGCCTGTTAGACAATGTTTTTAGTTAATTTAGGCAGTAAAATCTTCATTTTACTTAATAATGGCTCAAAATCCAAGTGGTGATGCTGGCATTTTGCATATGCCAATGAGAAGCTATAATGTACTTCTTTTAAGTGAAAAGAAGGAAGTGGAAAAAATATATTTTAAGAGAGAATATATTCATATCACTTTTATGATAGTGCATTTTATTTTTAGAGGTTACTGTTTTAATAGAACAGTTACAGTCATTGTTACTAATCTCTTACTATGCCTAATTTATAAACTAAATTTTATCATAGATATGTATGCATAGGAAAAGACAGGATATTTAGGGTTTGGTAGTACTTGTACTTAACAGACATCTACTGGGAATCTTGGAATGTACCCCCTGCATTTAGGAAATACTGTACAGTCACATTCTGAGATACTGAAGCTTAAAATGTTAATATATGAATTTCGGAAAAAACAATTCAGCTCATAACACAATAGAATCAAATTATTTGTTACAACAAATAGAAATGCAATTTTAATTTTGAGAGTTTTGTATATTGTGACCTTGCTACTTCACTCACTAATTTTAGTAGTGTCTCTGTTAATTGTTTTGGATTTTCTGCATACACAATTATGTCAACTATGAATGACAGGTTTTTTTTTCCTCTGATTTTAGGTCAGAGCCTATAATACTCACTATTAAGTGAGAGGCTTTTGTAGACATGTCTTCCTGATTAAGGTAGTTCTTTTTGTACTGATCATTTATTAAGAGTTTTTAAAGTCATATGTGAATTTCAAAGTTCATAGACCACTTTCATGTTAATTGTGGGAAAAAGCTCAGAGGTCAGATTGATTTGAAATTTGATGTAAAGAATGGTAGAAGAGAAATTTGGTTCACTAGAAATGGAAGTTTCGGCTGGGGATTTAGCTCAAGTGGTGGAGTGCTTGCCTACCAAACACATGGCCCTGAGTTGGATCCCCAGCACACCCCCCAAAAAAATAAAAAAATAAAAACAAGAAATGGAAGTTTTATAGTATCTCATATGAATGGAGTGATTTGGAAGAAACTCAGAAAACTAGTTTAAAATATTCATTGAAAAAAGTTTAATGAGGCTTCATTGAAACAGCTAATATTCAACCATTTAATATTTCCAAAGGTCTAGATGTTTATAATCAACACTTGAGTGATTTTAACATAATTTTCTTTAATTTTGTCAAACAGGTAGAATAATGCTACCTAACTTGTTTTCAGTTAGTAACAGAAATAACTGTTTCAGTTACTTTGGTTTGGTATTTTGGAGTTTGGTACTCCAAAATAGTATGTGCAAAAATTCGAACTGTGGGTTGCACAACCTGTTTTCATTTGTAACTATCTAGAAGTTATTAAAAATACATCCCAGATGGGGCTGGAGATTTAGCTCAGTGGTTAGAGTGCTTGTCTATCAAGCGTAAAGCCCCCCGCAAAAAAAAATATATGTGTGTGTGTGTGTGTGTGTGTGTGTGTGTGTGTATCCCAGATGATGGATGATAAGAAGTAGTCATAAAGGGTATAGTGATAGTGATGATAGGAATAATAACTGAAAGTAATATTTCTTGAGCGGTTAAAATGTTCTAGGTACTGGTCTAAGTGATTTACATGTATTAACGTATTTCTTAAATAATTCCAGTAATAGTATTTTATCTCTCTTTTTTATAGATACTGAGGTACAGAAAGATAAATGACTAGGTCCAGGTCACATAGCTAGTAAATGGTGCTGTTGTGATTTGAACCGAGCAATTGGCTTCTGAGCCCTTTCTGGAAGGCTATGTTACGTTATGCTGGGAGAGAAATCTTTAATTTTAAAATAGGTTTTCAGAATAATACATTTTAATTTCAGGCTTAGAAAATATAATAGGAACAACAAAAAAGAGTTCTGTATGATATGACCTCATTGTTTTCCCCTGTTCATATACTAGGTGCCCAATTATTATCCTGTCATTCCTAAACCCTCCAGTCTAATCTCTACCTCCCTAGTTCCCTTACTGTACTAAACCACTTCACATGCTCTTGATAGCAACAGAACCATCCTGAAATGAATTTAGGTATAATGAAAAATCAGTGGTCCTGATTTTCCATACTAATGAATCAGTGTTGAATTCCTTAATCTATTACAGTCTAGAATAGCTAAAGCTAACCTTTAAGACTTATTAAAAAAGCCTGAAATGATCCTTCAGATATCCATAATATCCCACTCTGCATTATCTCTCTTTCGTTAAAATCTGGTTTTTCTCAATTTTTAGGTATTTGAGATAAAAGATGTGTTTTTATTTCATATATCTATATTTGTTATTATTGTTTTATTTCTAAGATTTCAACTACTGCTCTTTATTCTTTTTCATTCAAAGGTTATTATATATACACCAGTATATTGCCAGTTCAGGAGGTTAATTTAAAAATCTAACCATCATTTAAAATGTGTTTGTGTGGGGCAGAGGGTGTAGCTCAGTGGTCGAACACATACGTAAATAGGTGAGGCTCTGGGTTCTGTCCCCAGAACCAAAAATAAATAAAATAGATTGGTGAAGCATAGTTCTTGTGTGGTTTGAACTTTGCATACACGCTTCATGTAACACACACTTATTATTTGTTGCTGTTTAATTCAGTTCTTTGAAATAATAAATGAGCCTGCCAGTTTTGTTTGTGACTATAGATTCACTTTCTAACCAAGAGTGGTCTCCCATTTATTTTATTTTTATTCGGAATTAGAGAATATTGATAGATGAGTATGAATCTACTTTCCTTGTACAAATAGCTTAAACATAATGTTTTTTTCTATATTAGGAAAGTAAACAACTTTTTTCATGTAAAAGAGAGCCCTAAATATCAAAGCAGTAAAACTGGGCATGGTGGTACACTGCTATAATCGTAGCATTCTGGGAGACTGAGGCAGGAGAATTCCAAGCTCAAACCTAGCCCAGGCAGCTTAGAGACTTAACCAGACCCTATCTCAAAAAAAAAAAAAAAAAAAAAAAAAAAAATTAAAACAAATTAATTTGCATATGTGGCTCTGTAAGTATTTGTAATGTTTCCTCTCTTGTGTAGTAAACCAAAATAGAAAATAATGATTTCATTCTTTCTGTGCCTTTGCTCTGATGTTGTAGTGTAGTAGTTAAAAGCTGATTTTGGAGCTACCTGCCAGTGTTCATATCCTGGTACCATATGACACATACAAGGTGTATATTCTTGTGGAAATTACTTAAACCCTTTGTCTCGTTTGTAAAATTAAAAATAAAAGAGCATATGTTATGAAGTTACAGTGAAGAGAAAGTAAAATAATAGAGTGCATGTAAAATCCATGTATACAATTAACAATTCAGTGATTGTTAATTACTGCTGTCAAACCTGAAGGTATCCGTCAGTGGTGGCCATTGAAAATAATCCTTTGAGAGAGGAAAATACTTTTGGATTTTAGGAAATTTTGTTTCTGTAGGTTATTATTACCAATAAAGAGGGAAAAACTTTCATGATTTACCTATTAGCACTTATTCATGTAGTTTTCATTTAGTAGATAGTAGATATTCTCAAATCTGAATGAAAATTTCAAAAAAGAAGTAAAGGTATCTTTATTGTCTTCTGTGATCCTTAATTTTGTATGTCAGACATCAACCTGATTACATCAAATCATTAAATATTATTTCTGGGTGTGTCTATGAGGTATTTCCAGAAAAGATTATCATTTGAATAGGTAAACTGAATAAGCACATGGACCTCCACAATGTGATTGATATCATCCAATTCTTTGGGGTCCTGAATAAAACAAAAAGGTGGGAGAAAGGGAGAATTGGTCTACTCTTTCTCTGCCTGATTGTATGAACTGGGACATCAGTCTTCTGCTTTCAGAGCACCTGGCTCTCAAGGCTTCTGGCTTGTGCCAGAATCTACATGATTAGCTCTCTGGCTCTCGGTAGATTAGTTTGGCTCTCTGACTCTGGCCAGTGGATTAGTTTGAAGGCATTAGGGAGGCATCAGGCCTTCAAACTAATGCAGTGCCTTCCAGGGTGTCTGGTTTGCAGATAGTGGTTATGGAACTTCTCAATCTCCATAGTCATGTGAGCAAATCTGCAATAATAAACAAATGTCTTTATATATATATATATTCATACATATATATATTTGTATATATGTGTATATATATGTGTGTATATTTATATGAATATTTATAGAGAGAGATTGATTTATATATGCACACATACATACTAGCTCTATTTCTCTGAAGAAACTTAAATAATACAGTGTCACATTTTGTGTTAACTATGGCTGAGTATATGATTAATTGGTAGTGCCACTGAGAAAATAGTTGAATTTAACCTAGTACATTATGTTCAGTAACAGTGTATTTTGTAGAAAAAAAATTTAATCTGAAAAATCTAGTTATTTTATTATAGACCACTAAGTTAGATAGAAATTAATGTGCAGTCAGAGAGGGATTGGACCCTCAAAGAAGTCAGCACAGAAGATGAGACAAAGATTGTGGCTGCAGCTGAATCTGAAGAGATCCAGGCCTCCAGATGGAGGTGCAATAGCCAGGCCAGAAATTTGAGATTGTAGGTATCAGACACATAGATGGGTGACCAGAACATCTGGACCCATCCCTTTCCAAGATTGCCCTTGTTCTTTCCATATATCCTTGCTATGTTGAGACATTTCTCTATTGTATCAGTATTTGCCAAGCTTCTAGGCTTGTAATCCTATAGGTTGATTGTAGTCTAACCCATTTTGTACCCACATGATTTTGCTGTATAAATTACCCCTGACAAAGAGCCTTCGTGGCCACCCACTCAGCATCTCTCCTGGAAATCCAGGAGCTATTCTTCTTATTTCTAACAAAACTCTCCTAACTTCCTTTGGTTCACAATTTCATTCCTTGATGTTGTGAGACCACGGACTTGGCATATCTGACATCTAACAGGTTGGAAGTTATTTTTTCCGTGACAGTTTTGTTGTGACCATTTTATTGTTAACCTTATGGTGTTCCTATTTGCTTGCTAGCCACTGCAGGGAGACATGCATTAACTTTTTCTCTTCACTTAGGTTATATAGCCATCAGTCTTTATTCTTCCATATATATATATATATATATATATATATATATATATATATATCTTTAAATTTCCAAATCAAGCTGAGATGGCACAATGTGTTTAAGCAATGTGGCTTTCGTTAGACATCACATTCTTCCAGATATATTTTTCCAAATGGAAAGATGGCTCAACATTTTCTATTATTATTTTAGATGAAATGTTCTGCAATATGTTGTTGATATTGTACTGAAGTAAATACTGTATGCTTAAGTCTCTCGGGGACCCTCCTGAAAATGAGATGCATGTCTCAGGAGGCTATCTTAGAAAAGAGAAATTCTAAATAAAATAGCATGAATGAGGAGGCACACATGAATTTATTACAAGAAAATATTCTTTTGTATAATCCTGGACCTAAAGAAAATGAAATGTTGCCACAACAGATTGCTATCATTATGTGGCTCTCTGTGGTCACATATGGCTTAAAAACATAGCAATTCATAATTGTTCCTTTTTTGGTCCAATAGACTAAAGGAATTTTGCTTTACAGAGACACAGTTCATTTATGTGTGTTATATCCCACATTCATTTCCTGTACTATAAACCTCTTTATAACTGACAATTCAGCCTGTCTTTGCTGTTTTGTTTTGGTTTTTTTTTTTTTTCCTTCTTCTTCTACCCCTTTTCCCCCCCTTTATGATGAGTAAGAATGAGCCACTGGAATCTCAGACTTTACTATTAAGTAAAGTGCAAATTAACCCAAGGATGGAAGTATGGTTGAAAAAGAACTAGTAAACCTGGCATAGATTTAGGACAAGTAAGGAGATAATTGCTCAAATAGTCTTCTTTTAGTCTTGGGGTCTTTAAGATTGGGTGTCCCTTCTGGATAAAAGGCTTTTCTTTTACATTTTTAATAGTTTTGTCTAAACTTTTATTTGCCAAAAATAGCTTTGCTACTTTTTAGTAGTCATTAGGTTTTTTTTTTTATTCAGACAAAATATTTGAAAATGTAATGTAGATAACTCTCGTTAGTATTCTTTAAAGAAAAGTGCATATTTAGACAAATAAAACTGCACTTGAAGGGTTAGAATTTGTTCTTTATCCTCCCAAAGCAAATATTTAATAGATCTGTATACAGCTCCAGAAAAAAAGGGGGTAAGATTTTATTGTATTATATACCTCAGGGCTTTTTGTTTTTGTTTTCCTACTTAATGTTATGTTGAAGAGATATGTTTATGTATTTGCTTTTGGTAGGTATTTTTGGTGACTAGAAAAATTTAATAATAAGAGAGATACAAGGCACTTCCCTGAAATAATTTAGAGAATAACTTTTATCCAAAATACTAATTAATATTTCTTATATGCATAATATACCTTTATATCAGTTAGGTCACTGGTTGCAAGACACAGAAACCAAATGAAGCTAATTTAAGATTGTGTGTGTGTGTGTGTGTGTGTGTGTGTGTGTGTAAATATATATATAATTTTATAATTTTGTTTATTTTTTTAAGGGCAGAAGGGTATTTTATGAAACTGGAATCTAGGATTGTGATACTTTTAAAATTTTTTCTCTTCTCTGCCTCTCATTGCTTATCCTCTCTGTTTTCTTTGAAAAAACTGTTTTATTTTTAGATCCCTAGGTCATGTGGCAGAAAATATGAATGGTCTGTATTTTCCAAAATTATATCATTCTGTTGAAGTATCTGTTTTAGCTTGAGATTGAAAGCCTTAGTTCCAGTTTCAGACTTTTGAAAAACTATTGCCTAGCTAGGAGTGCTCAATTTAACCAATTAGTTATTGCCAGCAGATTGTTTTATAAAAAGTCGGTTGTGTTTACCACATGAATGATAGATGGGTGTCTTAGTTACTTTTCTCTTCTTGCTGAGACAAAATACTCAATATCCAAAGTTAGGGGAATATTCCTCGTTAGTATAGTGGTGAGTATCCCCGCCTGTCAAAGTTAGGGGAATAAAGGTTGATTTAGCTCACAGTTTGTAGAGGTTTCAGTCCACAATCAGCTGAATCCAAGGCAGGGTGGCATGGCAGACAGTCAGAAGGCAGCAGGGCAAGCACGAGAGCAAGCAGGGGGGTAACCAGCTTCTTCCTGTGCCTTATATCTTATCCAGGCTGCCAGGATTAGGATGGTACTAAGGTTGATTTGGTAATCATACACCCTTAATTCCAGCACCACACGCTCTAGATCCAGCCACCTCTGATCCAGCCACCTCTTACCACATGAGGCTTTAAAGGGACCTCTAGACACAAACCATAACAGTGGGTGTTTTCCAAGGGAAAGATGTGAGACAGATAACTCAGTATATATTTGCTACATTAATTCCCTGAAATTATAAGCTTCTAGGTAACTTTATAGCTTGCTATGTACAAAGTTGCAATATCAGTCTCATATTATTAGGAAATTAAGTAAAATTCTGCATTCTTTATTTCTAATTTACAGTGTCTGTGTCCCTTAGCTATACTTCTTAGTTTTGTTTTCCTGTCTGTAATTGCTTTTCCTCATCATTTTTATATCTTTTTTTGCGGGGGTGGTGCTGTAGATTGAAATCGGCCTTGCACTTGCTAGGTAAGTGTTCTACCACTGAGGCAAATCCCCAAGTCCCATTTTTATATCTTTTATAGACCACAGAACTTTATTTTCTATAAAACAGAATTTATGTCTTTTCTCTTTTTAAATTGATATGTAATTATGTTAGCTAGCTAGTAATTTCTGGTAGCCTAAAATACAAAATCAATTTGGCAGAAAATAATGGTTACTTGGAGGAAAGGCTCTGGACTAAGAATCAGAAGTACTAGTATGAGTTTTGAACACGTCCCATAGTCATCATATCATCGTAATCCAGATATAACAATACCATCATATCATAATCCAGATATATCAGTACCTTTGAGTATATAGTAAACTGTCAAGCTTATGGGGCATGTTGTGAGGAGGATCAAATGAGATAATATATATATATATGAGAGTACATTATAAACTCAATTATTGTACCAAACAGATTATTTTGACACAGCGAAAGTGAAGTATTGGAAAAGAAGTCTTGCCTCGCCAACTGACAGTGACTGATGAGGGTATATGATCTGGTGGAAGAATAAAGGATAATTAAAAAGAACAGTTGGCTTCATTGTGATATGTGTGAGAACATTAGATCAGCTGGTAAAGATTGCCTATATCTGAAGATAATCCATACTAATTTATGAGCAGGAAATGAATCATAGAATAAACTTTTTGCAGTGATCCTGTCTTGGCAAAAAAGAGAGTAAGGTCATTTAGTTATTTTGGTGTAATAGTGTATTCTAACATACATATCGTGTAGTAATGATTTAAACAGTAATACAGCAACATGTGGCAGCATGAATGCCTCAGTTGCCTTCACTGAGAATTCTTCCTTCTAAACTTTTCATGTTTTTCTCATGTGGCCTCTAGTCCCTGTTACTTCGCTGCCATCTGTGAAACTTTTTGGCTTTGCTACTTACTAGCCGTATGAATTGGTTAAATTATTTAATCTCTTTGTGCCTAAGATTTCTCATCTGTAAAATTGAGATAATTGTAGTACCTATAATAGAGGATCATAATAATAAAATGACATGAATTGAATACACTGAGTGTTTAGAACTATGTCCGGTATGTGCTTCTCGTTACACTGGGAGTGACGGTGAGCCTAGTGAGCCACACAGTCAGGAGTGATAATACATCATATCGCTAGCCTGGGAAAAGATCCAGATTTGGAATTTGAAGGATGATTTCTACTGAATGCATATTGGATTTACACCATCATAAAGTAAAAAAATAGTCGAACCATTTAAATATGGAGATGGTCTATATAGTTGGGGTATTTTTCTTTTTTTTTTTGGTGCTGGGGGATCGAATTCAGGCCCTTGTGCTTGCTAGGTGAGCACTCTAACCACTGAGCTAAATCCCCAACCCCGGTCTATGTAGTCTATATAGTTTTATAGTTTGTATATGTTTTTTGGTTTGGGGTTTTTGCTTTTGGGGTGTGGTTTTTTTTTTTTTGTTTTGTTTTGTTTTTTTTTTTTTTTTGATTTGCAGTACTGAGGATTGAACCTAGCAACTTTGCACTGAGCTACATCCCCTGCCCTTTTTATTTTTTATTTTGAGACCGGGTCTTGCTAACTTGCCCAGGATGGGCACAAATTTCAATCCTCCTACTTAAGCCTGACTTTCAGAGTGCTGGGATTATAAGTGTATGCCACCATGTTTGGCTCTCTATGTATATCTTTTATAAAATATACTTGTATTTCTCTCAGCCCATGGTTTTTCATTTTCTTTTCTTTCTTCTTTTTCTTTTTTCTTTTTTTATTTTTTTGGTGCTGGAGACCAAACTCAGGCCCTTGTGCTTGCAAGGCAAGCACTCTAACCACTGAGCTGAATCCCCAGCCCCTTCTTTTCATTTTCTTAACGGTGGTTTTTGAAATCCAAAATTTTAAAGTTTTGACAAAGTCTAATTTGTCAGTTTTTTTCTTTCGTGTATTGTCCTTTTGAGATTGCTCTTTCTATGCCACAGCCAATCAAATTTTTCTTCTGCGTTTTCTTCTAAGTGTTTTAGTTTTAAATCTGTAATTTGTTTTTAGTTATTTTTTGTATACAGTCTAAGGTAAGGCTCCACTTTAATTTGCATTTAGACATCCAATTATGTCAGTACCTTCTGTTGAAAAATTATTCTTTCTCCATGGAACTGATTTGGAACCTTAGTCAAAAATCAGTTGGTCAGCTGGGTGTGGTGTTATATGCCTTTAGTCTGAGGTACTTGGGAGGCTGAGACAGGAATTTGAGGTCAGCCTGAGAAACATAGGGAGGTGCCAATCTCAAAAAAACTAATTTGACCAAAAATGTAAATGTTTATCTCTGGACTCTCATTTGATTTATATCTTTAGTAACCTTGGTTATTGTAGCTGTATAGTAAATTTAGCATAATTAGTAGTCAAGTAATGTAAGTTTTCCTTCTTTGTTATGAACCTTTTCTGCCCAGGCTCATGGTCAACTGGAAATATGTTGTTAATTTAACCTTTCTGGTGTCTTCAGCATGTGTGTGGAGCTTCTTAACTTAATCTCTGGTGTCTCACTTGCTGGATTTCCCTATTAAATTTCTGGCTGGTCTGCGGTTTCCTCCTGATGCGGCTGGCACTGCAGCCTGAGGCTAGCTGAGTCACTAGTCTTCTCAGCTCCTTTGTCAGAGAGCTCACAGTTACTGCTGACAAGGCTGCTGGGTCTGGAATTTATCTTGTCTCACTCCAAATCTAGTCTGCCTACTTCGCCTTTAAAACTGCTGGTTTTTAAATTTACTACACCTGGATTATAGGAGTAGACTTAGGTCAGACTGCCATAAAAATCCCCAAATCCAGTAGTTTTTCTTATGAATAACCACTTCTTAATTTGGTATTTATTGGTCAATTTCCAGATCTCCGAGGTATTGTTTTAACAGTTTGTCTAGGTTATATTGCTTTGGGTGGGATAGAATTTGCCTAAAATAATTTTCCCCATTTTAAAGTCCTGCTTTATTTTTTCCTTTTTATTATAAAAATTCTCCTTTAGAAAAATAACAGACTTTTTAAATCGGACATGGTGATTATACCTTTTGTTTCAGCTACTTGGGAAGCTGAGGCAGAAACATTACTTGAGCCTAGCAGTTCTATGCCAGTCTGGGGAATACATGAGACCTGATTCCTACAGAGGGAAAAATTATAAACATTTTAAGAAGAATGTAGTATAATGGCCTCTAAGTACTATTAGCTAGCTACAATTAAGTCATAACCATCTTGTTTTATTTTTATGTCTACATACTTCTTGCCTTCCATTACTATTTTGAAGCAAATCCTAGACATATTTCACTTGCACATATGCCAAGGACTATCATTATGTGATAAAGTTTTGTTTTAACAGAATGGCAAGTCTACAATCACACATTAAAACAATACACAATAATTTCTTAATTCTTACCTATCCATTCAGTGTTCGCATTTCTATTTGTTTCATAAATGTCTTATTTTTTGTGCATATTTCCAACTGTTTAATAAATGTCCTCCTTTTTATTTTTGTTTTGTTTTGTTTTGTTACAAATTTTAAATTTGGATCAGGATCCAAATAAGTTTTATGTTTTGGTCATTGTTGATATTCCTTATAAGTATCTCAAAATTGGTGTTTTGTTTTGTTTTTAATTTTCATTCCCTCTTTGTTTTTGAATAATCTAACTGACTTGTCCAAGAGAGTTTTTGACAGACCATTTAAATCCTCCCCAGCTTTTTGCAATATGTTGCTCTGTTCTGTGGAATTTCCTATACCTGCGTTTTTGGATATAAAGATATGCTGTCCAATGTAGTAGACATTAACCTCACATCATTAGATAAATTTAAATTCTAGTTGATTAAAATTAAGCTTTGACAGCTTTTCAGTCTTACTAGCTACGTTTCAAATGTTCAGTAGCCATTTGTGGCTAGTAGTTACCCTACATGACAGTGCAGATGAAACATTTTACTTGTTTTTGTTGTTTTTTTTGTTTTGAAACAGGGTCTCTTTGTATAGGCTGGAAGTGAACTCACTGTGTAGCCCAGACTGGCCTCAAACTAGCAATAATCCTGTTTTATGAAAAAGTGTTCAACATCTATGGCTATTAGAGAAATGCAAATTAAAACAACTCTACCTTACCCCAGAAAGAATAGCAGTCATTAGGAAGTCAAACAATAACAAATGCTGGCGAGGCTGTGGTGAAAAGGGAACCCTCCTCACTGTTGGTGGAAATGCAAACTAGTACAACCATTATGGAAATCAGTATGGAGATTTCTCAAGAGTCTGAATGTAGAAATCCCATATGACCCAGCCATTCCCCTAGTAGGTATCTTTCCTGAAGAGCTAGAGACATCATGCCACAGAGATACTTGCACAACAATGTTTATAGCAGCACAATTTGTAATAGCTAAATTCTGGAAGCAACCCGTATACCCATCAATGGATAGCTGGATAAACAAAATGGGTATCTATACATAACGGAATACTATTCAGCTATGAAGAATGAAAAACTAGAGTCATTTGTAGGAAAATGGATGGACCTGGAAAATATAATGTTGAGTGAAATAAACCAGTCTCACAAGCTGGAATACCTCATGGTATCCCCTCATTTAGTGAGGTAAAATACAAACAAAAGAAAAGGGTAAACAATGGATACAAAAAGACAAAGTGTTGGATATAAGCTAATAGACAAAGGGTTCAAGGGAACAAGAAGAGGGCAAAGGGGGAGGGGAATGGGAATCCAGAGGAATAATGGTATTTTAAAAATAAGAACCTAATAACCCAAACTTAAATCAGTGACACGTACACTGGGTACTATAATAACTTTATATAGTTGTGACTTACTGCTGTATGTAGGTGGTTGTTTACGTTGCTCACTGTCATAAGCAAAAGGTACAATTAATTGTGGTCTGTAAGCTTCTGTAATTGCCTGCGAGTTTCTGTAATTTTGGATAAATTTTAATAAAAATCTATTAAAAAGTAGATGTCCATCAATACAAAAAAAATGTATTCAATAGTACAGATCTAGAAATGTAATCAGATTCAGTTTAGATTTTTTTCTTTTAAAGAATACCTCCACAGGTAAATGTATTTTCTTCCATCATGATGCATGTCTTGATTTTTGCTTGCTCTTTTTAAATGATGTTCACACCTGTTGATGATAATTGCTCATCTATTTTTAATAGAATTTACAAAATGGTTATATTACAATTCTATCATTACTTTTTTCTTTTTAAGGTACAGTAGATACTCCAGAGAGATTCTCTTCAGCTATTATCCTGTTACTCAGCAGTTATCCAGCATGTGGAAAAGACAGGTGCTGTGGGAATGAAATGTGTTGAAGGGTTGAGCTCAGTGCAGCAGTGTGCAGAGGCTGCCTCTGAGAGAGAGGTGAATGGGTCATGTGGGTTCTAAACTCATGATGGTCATAGATGGGCCATCACAAGGGGGGCTTAGTTGGTGGAAATGGGTCACAGAGGCATGACTTCGGAGGGTATATTTTGTCCCTGGCCCTCTCCTCCGTCTCTCGCCTGCCTCTCGGCCGCCAGGAAGTAGGCAGCTTTGCTCTGTCATGTGCCCCTGGCTGTGATGTTCAGCCTCTCCTCAGGCCCACAGTGATGTCACCAAGCAGCCATAGACTGAAACTATGAATAAAAATAAATCTTTACTTTTTCTAAGTTGATTTTTTTCCATTATATATTTGGTCATATCAGTGGAAAGCTGACTAACAGATAAATTCTTTTTAATTTTTTTTATTTTTATTTTTAGCAAGAACATGTATTGGTACATTGTATACATAATGATCATAATTAGCATGGTTATTTTGTACCGGTACATGATGTATCTTGGTTTTCCCCCATTTTCCCCTCCCCTCCCTTCCATTCACCCACCCCTCCCTATTTGCAACAAGTTTATTTACTTTTTTCCATTTTTTTCCCATTTCATCTTACTTTTCTTTTAACCTTCCTTCTTTATCCCCCTTCTCCCTATCTAGTTCTCCTCTCTTTTGAATACTATCTTTTCTTTTTTATATAATATCTATTATACCGCTTTGTCCTTATTTACACTTATAGTTTCTCATATCAGAGAAACAATTCGATGTATACTTATAAGTATCTAATTTATTACACTTAAGAGTATGTTCTCAAGGTACATCCTTTTACCTACAAATGTCTCTAGTTTGTCCTTTTTATGGCAGAGTAGTACTCCATTATGTAGAAAAACCACATCTTCTTTAGCCATTCATTAGTTCTTGGGCATTTAGGTTGTTTCCAAGACTTAGCTATTAAAAATTGTGTTGCTCTGAACATGGTTGTGCATATATCACTGTGCTGTGATGATTTTAATTCTTCTGGGAAGATACCAAGCAGAGGAATAGCTGGGTCAAATGGAACCTCTAGTTGTAGTTTTCTGAGGAATCTCCACACTGATTTCCACAGTGGTTGGACCAGTCTGCATTCCCACCAACAGTGGAGGAGGGTACCTTTTTCCCTCGCAGCCCCGCCAGCACTTGTTATTGGTTGATTTCTTGATAATAGCTATTCTTTCTGGAGTGAGATGGTATCTTAGTGTTGTTTTGATCTGCATCTCTCGAATGACCAATGATGTTGAACATTTCTTCGTATATTTATTTGCTATTTTTATTTGTCTGAGAAATGTTGATTCATTTTAGATGCCCGTTTTTAAATACCTCATCTTCGACAAAGGAGCCAGACACCCTCACTGGAAGAAAGATAGCCTCTTTAATAAATGGTGCTGGAAAAATTGGCTTACCACATGTCAAAAACTAAAACTAGATACATGTCTCTCACCATGTACTAAGCTAAAATCAAGGTGGATCAAAGATCTACTCATTAAAATAGAAACACTAAATCTCCTGGAGAATAAAATATGAAGAACTCTTGAAGACATAGGGTTTGGAAAAAAATTTATGAACCGAACCCAGACTGCATGGGAAACAATACAAAGAATCAATGCTTGGGACCACATCCTATTAGGAGGCTTTTGCAAAGCAAAAGAAATTACTAATATAGTGGGGTGAAAAACTACAGACTGGGAAAAAATTTTTGCCAGCTGTCCCTCAGACAAAGGTCTAACATCTAGAATATATAAAGAACTAAAAAAATCAAACCCCCCCAAGTTTAACAAATAAATTCTTAATTCTTTATTTGATAATGGTATTGCCTTCAAACTATATCCAGACTTAAGTAGAATGTGTTTTAATTTTTCTTATTAAATTAATTTAGTGGAATTATTAAATACGATTAGGGTGCTTATATAAGTATTATATAGTGATTGTTTAAAACAAACATTTTAATTGTGGATAAAAATGTTGCAGATTTTAAAGACATCCTGTATAAAATCTCTTAAATATTTTTGCTCTTTATGTACTTAGTATAAGATAGAATCCCACATAGCTTTAAGATTCAAGTATTGTGGCTGTGAGGGCAGAAAGCCCTGTCCTGAGGAAAGAGACAATGCTGGCGAACTTGGACTGGAAGCACAGTGTTTACAGAGGCAAGGGACTGAAAGCTACTAGAGCACTGAAAGGAGTGGACACATTGTACAAATTGATACCGGGATCTCTAGACTGGTTCACATGCCTTTGAAAGAAACCCTAGACCTTTTTTTCGAAAAATAACTCCTATCAGGTCATGTTATTTAAAATATTACTAAGTGGGAATTAACTTTCTATAATATGCCTATCAGAGAGAGGTCTAGACTACAGTAAAGATTTTTAGAAAAAATTTGAAGACTGATTATTTTAATAATAAAAGTGAAACCATCTGTGATGGTACAGCCTCTAATCTCAGAAATTGGGAGGCGGAGGCAAGAGGATTGGCTGTTCTGTCCAAGTATGGGCAATTTAGGGAAACCTTGTCTCAAAATAAAAATAAAAAAGGGCTAGGGATGTAGGTCAGTGTGAAGACCCTGTGCTCAATCCCCAGTGCTGAAAGAAAGAAAGGTAGATGACCTATTGTGGGTATTGATGGTACTTAATCACTGTGAAATCATATTAATTTATTAAATCTTTGGATTAAGATTTGTAGTTTTGCTATTGTTGGATGGGTTCCGATATTGCTGGGTTCTTTCTCTCCTCGAGCAAAGAATTGAATGAGGGAGACAAAAAGTAGTTCTAAAGTTTTATTTCAAAGTATAGAGGAGAGAGGAAAAGGAAAGTCAGGCATAACAATAGACACAGCAAAATGTGTACCGGGCCTATAAGGCACAGTAGGGGTTACCACGAGACAGGCATGATAGCGGTGGTGCTGGGGACGCAGCCATCATCTTCCATGGGAGAGAAAAAGGAGAGCTCCTTCCCGGTGGTGGTGGCGGGGTAGAGAAGAAGGCGCGCTGGCTTCAGGTGTTGCTACTATTTATCGAATGGAGTTCTCGTGGAAACTCCGAACTTCCTGTAGTCCACGTGAGGGCTGGTGCCTGAAAATCACACCTCAGGCTGAGTTCAGGTCCAGGCCACTCCCTCAGGTCATGTTCCCTTGCCAGCCAGCCTTAGCCATGCCCTAATCCTATTTCAGTTTTACTGTATTTTTATTTTTTATAGTCCTAAGGCCTGAACCCAGGACCTCTTAAATGTTGAGCATGTACTTTATCACCGAGCTTCTGGCTTGCAAATTGAGTTTTGATTATGAGTCATCATCAGATCTTTGATGGGACTTATCCTCATATGGGATTTCCTAAAAGAATTATCTATTAGCAAGTGTTGTGTAATTTTTGAATTTTCAAAGTGAGAAACCATAAAATACATATAAGTTCAAATAATCATCTTCCTAATATTAGGAATGTTTTTTTCCACTATGGTTATAAAGTCTTGTTCCTTGAACCCCAGAAGGAGAATATTTACACTGTTGTCTTAGCCTCTTTTCTGTTGCTTTAGTGAATACTTGAGACTGG